>DWCF01000667.1:0-40945 GCA_018230265.1 Delias oraia | reverse complement strand
AATAACATTTCGTATAGAAGAATCGCACAGCGAATAGATTTACTTTGGCCCCCGGTAGAGTCCCATTTAATGCGAGCTTCCAACCCGAAGCTACTAAGAGAATGCCTCATTACCACGCCATAGAAGACATATCTTCTATGGTATAGCACCTTTTTGACTAGATCTCTAGTAGGAAGGACCGGATGTCGCTTTCTTTAACAGAGCCACTAAAGTCGTCTTCATTATAGTCTAGTGCAGGGGTTCCCAAACTTTTTCAGCCCGCGGTGCAGTTACAAATTTAGTATTTTGTCACGGCGCCCTACATTTCTGACAAAAATACAGTCAAAAGAAAAAGGTACCTATAATAATATTAATTAATACAGAAACAAAAAGTAAAATATCTACAATATGAAATTTAGTTGATTTTAGGTACCTATTCGGTAAAAAAAATTATTTGTGCTTTCGGATAGTGATAGAACAGACTCACGGCGCCTCTCGAGTTCACTTTTTACGGCGCACAGTTTGGGAACCTCTTGTCCAGTGAATATAGTAAATTAATTAATTTAACAAAATGTCTAATATTCCCCTCAAATTATCAATGACACAAAAACGAGTAGAAATATAAATAAGAATTTTTTTCTTTAAACACTACTGTGTTAATAATAATATAATACTTAAAAGAATACATTTGTAAGACGATCTGAGAGTGGCTCTGGCGTAATTGTCAGTGTGTCCAATCTGCTAAGTATTCTACCATGAAAACAAATGGAATAACACCCATGACCTGTGCACGGCCCTCTAAGATACAAAATTATGCGGATTGAAAAGTAATTTCACTAATAGTCGATAGTATTAGGAACTGTAAGTCACTGTAGTTGCGGTTGTGAAAATTATATATTCACAGTAAAAATAATATGCACTTAATAGTAAGGTTTTTTGTTATGAAACGGATTAGAAGGCCGTCGCGTGTGGACAGAGCATGAGTATTGGCAACTCCTGGCTTAAGTACAACCGTCGTATGTTGAGGTGTCCGATGGAGAGTGGTCGTGGGACTTCTTTAAGGCTGTTTAATTGACGACTAGCCGTTATAAATAACAGTTGCGGGAGTAATGAAAGTTCATCGATTCCTTAAGTACTTATCGTTAATAAATTACAGTTTGTTCAGAATGGTTCGTATTCTGCAGTCAGCTGGCGCAGGCAGCGCGCCGCACCGAACAGTGGCACATGGGCACGCACCCGCGCCGACGCGCCCGACGCGCCCGTCGCACTCGGTTCGAGGAAGTATCGCCGATCTGGTAAGGTGCTATTAATAGCAGTGATTGCGCTCAGCTCATACTTCGACGAATGTGCGGACAATACAACCCATGGTCACGCTGGTTCACACAATGTTACAGAAAATATCAAGACAGAAATAATTTCAAATAATCGTATCATCTCTTTTAACATAATAAATATAGCATTTATCTACTCATACACAATAATTTCAACAAAAATTTCTAACACGAGTTTGGGTCTAAACCATAAAATGTCTTCAGCTAAGTCACTCAGTTGCAGTTCGGAATTCACTTAAAGAAATAAACTTATCAAAAATAACTCGGCTCGCGCTACAGTCCCGCGTCTTGTCCGAAGCTAGCACCTTTCCATAGTGAATTACATAATACTAACTACTGACTGCGTTGCGTCGCGTCGCTGGGCGGCGGCGCGGCGCCGACTAGATGTCGCGGGGCGGGCGCCGCCGCGCGGCCGGTCAGCTGGCCGCGCCGGGCCGCCGTGCGGCCGCCGCCCTATCACAGGCGCTCAGGGGGGCGCGGGCGCGTCCGGCCCGCGCGCACTGCACTAACTCGTCGGCACTAGTAGCCGCACGAAGCTGTCCTCGCTCCAGCCCCAGTCGTCGGGCCACGTCTCCTCGGGGGGATCGAGCGCCGAACGCGACGAAAGGCTCAGCACGGAGCCCCAGTCGATGCTGCGCTGCTCCTCGTCGCCGTAGCCGGAGTCGCGGTCGGGAGGCGCAGCTGCGGGGAAGGGCGTGGCGCGGCCGGCGGCCGGCTCGCGCGCGCCCAGCAATTCGCAGCGGGCCGCGCCGCTCGCCGCGCCAACCGGTTCGAATGGCGCCTCTTCCGCGCTCTCGCGCTCCATCTCGCGCTCGATACCGCGCAACGTGTTGCACACGAGCACCGAGCGGCGCAGCGACGGGTCCGCCGTCTGCCGGAAGCGCGCCAGCTTCAGCGCGCACAGGTTCATCATCTTGAGGCGCCGCTCGCGATAGCAGCGGCGTGAGGCGCAGCGGCCGGCGGCGCGCCCGTCGCAGCACGCTCTCGCTGCGGCACCGCCCAGCTCGAGGTATGACTTGCCGTTCTCGGCGCGGATTGTGTCGTGCGCGCCGCACCAGCCGCCGCACCATCGCCGCCGACAGGCGCGTCTCTCCTCGTCCTCGCCGCGCCAGCACTCGCCGCCGCCGGCGCCCGCGGCCACGGCCTCCAGCCGCGCTATCGAGTCCTCCCAGCGCGCGGCCTTGCCGCCGCCCTCGCACGGAGAGCCGGCCCGCCTCTTGGCGCCGCACCCGCCGCCCGAGCCCTGTAATTTACACAATCGACTCGTTAATACAACTCTAATAAGTAAACTTCGTCTTTCAATATAGAAAGGACAGAATCTCAGAGTATTATTGTAACAGTTACCATACGTTTGAGAACAATAGGTACATTGAAAACTGAACTCCAAAGTTTTATTGGTAAACGTAGTTTTTGCAGTGTCAGTCTCTAACATCGTCAGGGGTACCTGAATCGTTCTATTGTAAGGCGACCCTTCCCTTTTTTTGGGCGCAATATGCTCTCGGGACCCAACCCCATTGGGGATCTGACCAGGTAGATCCGTGTTACCGAATACAACTGTGGGATTTTGTCGCGGCAATTGCCAGTTTGTATTCTTCTATATAGTCAAAATGTTTCCTTACAAATTTTTACAAAATAAAACGAACCATTACTCTTGCCTAGAATTCAATAGCATTGAGTTAGTTTCTTTGCTACAAGGTATACTTATTATAAACGTTAAATTATATTTATATAAATAACTAAACCTAGATACTTAGTTTAAAAGGTATGGTGCTGACTGGTATTTTTACTTATTTCATAAGAAATTATAAAACAATTTAAAAACCTTTCTTTCTTACATTCACATTAACGAATTAGAGGTTCCTACCTCGCTGAAGGATTACTTTATAAGCCTCAACTGTATTCCTAAATACAACATCGCAAGCCATAGACAAACATCACTTATTCTCGATGCTATACCCATACGTCGGTGTTGTGAAAAAGTAATCGTCCAGCAAGGGGCAGATGCCTTAGCACCTGTCGCAATTAGACAGCCCGCGCGGCATTCTGTGCGAAATAACTCTTTATTATCTGTGAATTGTATGTTCTGTGGCCATTGACATCTAAGCCGATCCATAGAATAACAAAGCTAAGTACGGATTGGAGGTTTTGGGATTGGAGTTTGACATGGATGTAGTATCTATATGCGCTCACAACTTCAGAAAGACTTAACCGATTTTAAAACTGTTATTGTCATTCGATTTTTCTGGTTTCTCATTATAATGGTATATTTTTTAAACTATAGCCAGGATTTCATTTTCTGCTTAAATTTTATTAATAATTTCATCAAATTTATAAATATATTTTTAATGACAATTTTAAAACACTATATGAGTAAGGTATATTTTATAATTTACAACCTAACACTAATATAGATAAATACTAATAATAATACACTTTTATACTGAAATCAGATATTTTCTTTGTGTTTTGTTTTTCCAAGAGTAAATGCAGAACAATAATCACAGAATACTCAGCGTGAAACGGAGGCCCTTAACTGGCAACATAACCAATGCGCGCACTGTGACGCGGTTGTTCATAGACAGCGGTGTTCTCTTACCATATAGGAGACCCACCTGCTCCGTTGTCCGCTATAGAATAAAAAAAATGATTCCAGATGACAAAGAATGAAAATTGTAGTACTAATTATAGTAATTATTTCCTAATGTTTAAGTTTGGCAGGTTTTATCCTATATCGTGTCGTATAATTTACGTAAGAAATCAATCAACAGAGTCGTTTAATAAACATATCAATTTCATATTTAATAATGCAATGGAGTGGTTGACTCAGCGATCACTTATCGACATTGCATTATAAAGAAAACACTACATAATAAGCGATATAAAATAGTGTGAAATAGGTACGTATAATATTTTATTAATACGTAAGTTAATGCGTATAGCTGCAGCAAAAAAGGTTTTACATCGTCACTCTGTATTGATACGTTTTACAATACCCGCGTTGAATACACGCAACTCAGCACTCACGAATGTAAAGTTCAAATTAAAAGCATGTACGTACTTTAAACAAAACATTTTCATTAGTATCATCATATAGCGAATCAACTAGTATGAGAGCGAGAATAGCGGTGTCGCCAGCGCTGGCTGCCGTTCATGAAAATAAATTTAGTATAATGACGTCGCTGCACGTTGCCGCGCCGCGCCCGGTCGCTGCTCGCACGGAACGTGGCAGTGCGGCGTTGCCGCACCGCCCGCTCTTTCTAATCTTGTCGTAAAGTTCTTTTTCTGATGCTCAGCGCGTCGCTTGCTCAGTGCTCTATCCATTCGAAACTGGAAAACGTCTGACGTTTATTTTATCACTTGCAGTGTCACATACTACTGCTCAGTGCATTTTATAACCTGGCCGTGCATTCCCGGGACTTGGTACTTATGCGCCAATTAAAATACGTACCCATTTTCAACAGAATAATTATTCTGTCAATAACGTTGTATAAGTTTAGACTTTGGAGATAAGGCGAGTAAAATTAGAGAGCACCTAAGAAAAATTGGAAGAGCGAGCCAAACGAACTTTCTATGGCATTGTGAGTAGATAGTAGCACAGCATTGCCTCAGAGCTCGCTTAACCATGTCGCCGAGCAGACGAGGGTCGATGCAGGGGCAAGGGGCAGGGAGGGCGCGGCGGCGCTGTGTGCGCCCGTCGCTACACGCACGCACACAGAGGCAACATAATAACATCGTAGCGGCCGTCCGCTCGTATCTAGCGCTACAGCTACCTACGCTCCAACGAACGCTGTATTATAGTCGACTATAAAATGGGGTAGCGTGGGGTGCCTCTGTATAAAGCGGGCTGCGAAGCTATAGAAGAACATTTCTACTTATTTGACATTATTCAAACGCTATTTTTTTATAGTCACTGTCCTTTTGATGCTGAAAACTAAAACTAATTAAAGCTTTCAGTTTAATTAGTCATTGAAGTGAACTACCGTGAATAGACGCAACGAGACGTGTAAACAAAGCATCTGGAATGCTTTTTGTTTTTATTGCGCGCCATTGTAAATCTACAAACGCGATAATAAATCGCAACGATTTACTACAAGTGATCTACATAGTATTTTTTGTTGTTCCATTCATAAACTCATAGCGTGAAGGTGTTAATCTGCAATATCGAATTGTATTGGACCACCGATTAAAGAACCGTTCCTTTGTAGAACAGCTATGGAGCACGTGATTATTATCCATTCATCCAAGGGCTCCTCGCCTTGCTTACAGGTGGCTGAGATTAGATCGAGATAAGTAACATCGAGTTAGACGTGCTCAACTCGAACGCGATTGTTTCTGAGCTTCCGATTTATATCAGGCACGCTGACTTGCAATTGCAATTATTCGCATCAGTTTTGACAAATTACCGCGCCTGCCTTGCATATGAGCGTGGCTTTTGACGAACAAGCAGTAGAGAGTTGAACGAGGATGACGTAATATGTTATTACGGAACGGCGGATTGATAATTTTAGACGTATATGTGTTGGACGTCAAATTCCGAAACTTCTTTCAGCCAACTATTTTAATTTAATACCCGAATCAATATTATTGTGAGCAAAAATGAGCGGTAAGAGATAATAGGAATAATCGTAGCGTTTACGGTTCGTACGGTTGAGCATTGGCAAGTTGCATGAGCCAGCCAAGGCAGCGCGCCCAGTCGCTGGCACGCATATTTCCGTGAGCGAGCGAGGCCGCGTACGTATGTTTGCGTGCGCGCCCGTACGTATACGTTGATTGGCCTGTGTGCGCACAACCAGTCTTACATCCTGTTTGGTGGCCCGTCGCCCGCGCAGCTTCGCCTTCACATCTAGAGCTTTTTATTTCGCTGCCGCTTCGTTTAGAATTAAAACTCTCGTTTTATTTTCTTTACATATCTATTTTAGCTTTATTGTGGAGATTTGAAATGTTATGCTTTTTTATAGTAGATATAGCGGATTACGGAACCGGTGGGTCTCGGAGCAGGTAAGAGAACACCGCCGCCCATGGACAACTGCGCCACAGTCCGCACTTTGGTTGTGTTGCCGGCTTTTTACGCCACATCAGCGGCATTTGTAAGGGCGTCCCATATAATCACTCACTCAGCGAAACAAATTACAAGTACCGTTACACGCTATGTATTATGTGAGCCCCTGGTATCATTTCGGACCTGACGGCCCAATTAGTGCGCCCGCATATACTTCAGCATGGCTATCTCGTGTGTGAAAACTGCTACTGTTATATTGTTTTGTAAAAACACTTCAATTATAATTATTATATTAATGCAACAATATTGATTGAACAAGATCTGTACTATCTTAATCCTGTGACGTCAGTATTAATCAGTGTACAATAAAATATTCATGATGAAGGGAGGTTTTAAGGCCGGCAACGCACCCGCTGCTCTGCAAGGGCTAGGTGAGTCTCCTGCTCGTTTGCCATCGTTGAAATAAAAAAGGTGTAATAATTAAAACTGTATACGATATGCGAAGAAATAGGCTAAGTGTACCGTTAGGAAAGTTCGCGGCGAGGTTAAACTCATGGTGGCGGATACAAAAACTTCTCAACCGTTAAGAGTCAAACAAAAGGAATTCCACAGGAATGCAGTGTAAAAAGCGGGGTATTCCCGAAATGCATTGTTTACAGTACCGGCGCGTGCGAGACGTGGCGTTCTGCGTTATGATGAGCGACTTGCCACTTGATGCAATGAAAGGGAAAATTGTTTTTTGTAGCGGTGACGCATTCGCTTCCCCGAACCGCGGTGTTTGCTCGGAATGTCGGCCCGCTTGTGGCTTGCTCGGTGCAATTTACTACATATTACATGCATTTAATGTATACCCCACTTACAATCAGTTCAGTATTCGTTTCAGACTACTCTGAAACGCGGTCAGTTTTTAAAAAATATATTTGAAGTACATTTCCTTTGTTTTAATAACAATTTCAGTGATTTCTTCTTAAACCTATCTTTAAGTTGCTAAGACAAACAAAATTTTGCTTAAAATTATGCAAGAATGAATGAGATTAAAGTCATAGGTTTTAGAGAAAAATGCAGCATTGCCTTAAAAAGATTGGGAGATAGATATGGTTATTATTAATCTTTTTATAACTAATAAATGTGTAATTAATTAATTAAAATTATCTTCAATATGACAAAAGAGTTTATTTCTGGTAAGTATGCCAATAGCTGTTATAAACCATATTGTAACCTAATTAATTTTTATAATTATCATCGTAATTAATAACGGAAATAAATTACAACAATTACTATCATCATCATGATGACAATTACTATAAATTTGATTTATTTTTTAAATATTCGTACCCATTTATCGTTGAGAACTCATTTTCGGCATTCTGTATTTAGCAGAATATAGTTTAAACAGAAGAAATTAAGTGTGTAACACGAAAGGAATTGGTAACGGCTTGCAGTGTTATTTTTCTAAGTGTTTTTATACTGTATATATGTTTAGAATGTTTGTGGTCCGTAGGAATATAAGTGTATCGTGTGCGTTTTGCACAAACAAACCAAGCGCCACCGCCCCGTTGCATACGCGTAGAAGCTATTAAAGCCTCACGAATCTTGAGCATGTGTAACGAAACATTCCCATGAATGGACCCTCTCCAGCGCGGTTTCAGTTAGTGACACTGACATTGTTAGAGTCGCGTACGTAG
This sequence comes from Delias oraia, assembly GCA_018230265.1. Lineage (NCBI taxonomy): Eukaryota > Metazoa > Arthropoda > Insecta > Lepidoptera > Pieridae > Delias > Delias oraia. The sequence goes on along the minus strand of DWCF01000667.1, from coordinate 32,951 downwards.
CACATAAATCACCGCAGCCGCAGGCCAAAGTGGTTCCCGCTCATTTAAGATAATAAATCAGGAAGCGGGCGTGAGCGGGCCGATAATGACGTCACATCTCGGAGAATCCCCGGAAGAGAGTAAAATAAAAGTGTCACGTAGCGATCAGCTGTCGGGCGTGACGGGAGGGACCGCGATACGCATAACGACGCCGCAATAAAACTTATTTTTATGTTTTTCGCTCACAATGGCCGCGCGAAGGTCGAGCTATCTAAATGGGTCAATACACTCTGCGTAGTACGGGCGAACACGTGCCCCGCGTTTGTAAATAGCGAGATATCGGCCGATTGTTGCTGTGATTAATGGCGGCGCGTAATGACGCCCGCGCCGTCCGCTAATGCCATTCATCGCCCCACGGAGATGCTCTGCCCGACCGCTGCTTGGGGCGGTGGCCAATGTCAAGGTTGCACTTGATGTGCTGCCGTCACACGCACACAACCCCCTTTATCAGTTTCTGGTACAATTGCGTCACGGAATCGATCGACCAGATAAAAGATGCTAGTATGTCCTTCCCTCGATCGCTCCATTCATGATTAGCATATCTATATCACTCTGTTAACACATCAACTAGTGTATCGATTCAATAAGACCAGTTGTACAGCAAAGTTTGTCGCATTCATTATGTAACATACCAAAGATTTGGTTAGGATTGAAAAAATTAGTCTTAATTCTCAATTAATATTAATAGAGTGGACGTATTGGTTCTCATTTTCTTTTATTTAGGTAGCGAAATAGTAGCTACCCAGTAAAATAGAATATATTTTACCTTGAGAGATTGTTCATTGAATATTCCGTTAAACAACTCAAAAGCTGAAACTTTTATATACATGACGTATTAAATAAAAGCAGAAGAATGAAGGCTTCGCTCAGATACAAATAAGACGTCTGCCGAGATTTGACAAGGGTCTGATAAGGTCACGGTTATCTCCATACGGCCAGCCGCACCGTCCATTCACTCTGAAGATACCCCACACTCCTGGACCGAAGTTCGCGATGCATCCATGCAACAAGTTATCTAAGAACTTCCGTGTATCGCTGAGCGCAACTCCCTAAGCCCCTAGGTGCTTAGGTACCTCACCTACTTTCGCTGTCAGCCCGAAGCTACGACGCTCCAATCGTTCATACTCGTGCCTACACAGATCATGCGAATAAAACTTGCGAAACATGTTGCAACATACATTTCAGAGATGCCCAATTAAATATGGATGTGATTGAAAAACGCGTGTCCGGTAACGAGCGTGTACATAATTGGTGGGTGGGCCCGGTGTGACCCAGTTGCGTCGCCCAGCGACCCGGCTATCCCCGGGCAAGCTCCCCGCCCGCCCTGCCGCCGCCCGCCCGCACTAAATAACCTGCCCGAAAGCGACACCTTAACAAAGGTCGTTCAACCGTCACAGGGTACTTTGCTCTTCTGATTTTTCATACGTCATATTTAATTCAGGCCATTTTTCAAAGGATTACACTGGCATGATTTTGAATGTTTTACACCTACCAACGATTACGTTCGGCCAATTTAAGTGTACACTGAGATGTTTTAAATGCAATTGAAGAAAAAGCGTGTACAATTTGGAATACATTTAATTGTTATAAGACGGGTTTACCGCACAGCCCCCACAAGACGACGACTCCACGGAGGGCGGTGGCGCCGTGGGTGTGAGGCTGAGTTGTATTCCTCCGAACTTGCGCAAAATTTCACTTTCTCTGAAGACGTTATGCGTAAAGTTAACCACCCCACTCCCCTCTTCACTAACAAACTTTATAAAATAGTTTGATTCGACTCGTACAGTTTACCGAAGCAACTTTGTCACCCACCCAATACTAATAATAATAATGTTTGATTTTTATACAAATTTCTACATTAAGTGCATAAAATTTTTTTTCAGAGAAAATGCAACCAGCTAAAAAAGTTTAGTTTTTACCAGTGTGACATCGTTATCTTAGCAAATTCTATTCGAATAAAACATAAAAACGTACGTCAAAAAAGTCCTACTGACAAAAACCCCACCACCTCACCTCGCTGAAGTTATAAAGCAGTGAAGGCGCGCGAGGCGGCCAGCTGTCGACCTTATTCCTCATTGTGAGGGCTCAGAGTGGCTCGCAGGCGGAGCGCACTAAGTCTCGCGGCTGAAAGGCGAGCACACGAGCGTAGAAGCTTTAAAGTAAAATGAAAGCAGACTTCGCTCTTAATTCACCAGCACATAGATACGGCGTACGTCGATAGAGCCCCCATGCCGCCCGCCGCCCTCGATATAAATAAGGGGGACAACTCCGCTTAACAAGAGAATGAGCGCCCACCCCACGGCACCGCTGGAAGGGCGGATCGCGGGGGCTGCGGCGAAGGACGAATTAAGGAGATGAGAGAGCACACGCTCTCGAGACGAAACATCGTGCCAACCGGGGTCTTATAGAAAAGCCTGAATAAGAGTCGCTCGATTCGTTCGCGGAATTTTTCACCTCAAAGGAAATGGCAATTAGCAAAACATTTTGGCCATCACAACCTTGTAGAAAGCTCGTATTTTCAAAACGTACCGATACCTGACTTACACCTTCATCTATCGTGGATTTCGATGTGCGGCGTTCCTGCGACTGAACGCTATGTGCGTCAGATCGCAGGGACATCAGTGTTTTGAACCGCGTGAGTCACATGGCCTCATAAATAACAAACTATATCCCTCTAGAGTTAGGGTTTGTTTTCGGCAAAATTGCTCCTTCGCTTTGTGCTTTCGAGTGTTGTGAATTCAATCGTATGTCCTTGTCTCAAGGTGGAGTTTCGGATCGCGGGCGACGGTACTCGAGGGTGGGTATAAATTGTCCATGGGGGTAGACGGGCCGGCGCGAGGGCGCCGTTGAGTCACGGTTGGGACGAGCGAGCTCCACATTACAAGTAGCTATATCTCACATGTCACAAACTTTTCTCCGCATCGAGAAACTTTGTTAACATGAAGCGAGCACGTGGCGTTGTACATAATTACCGCCGATTCCCGCGCAACAACTTCCTCAACTTTTTACTATCAATGTCATGTGGAGTCATATTGTTATTGCAACGACGCTTGCCAATTTAGCTCAAGCTTTTACGCATATCTTAGGCCTATTTTACGTAGTCTTCATATATACAGGAAATTGTAATGAGTGTATTACTTTAATAATAAGTGATACCTGATAAGAGAGTCAAGCAATCAGTTACATCGGACCGTAACCTTGACGACTGATAACAGCGTGATAACACTCTTGCGACATTCGTAATACAACTGCTTATTATTTAATTGTGAATATATAAATCGTTGCGGTATATGTATTTAACTAACCAGTTTATATATTGATTTTCTTGATATTTTACCTCAGATACAACAAAACGTAAAAATTTACATACTTAAACCGTGGTTATATGTCATTTTAATATATCAGCGCTTTTTAAATGGGATGGTCAAAATATTCACCTATCATTACTCCTAAAAGTTATAAATACAATTTTTTTAAATTTAAGTATACTAAAATTAACCTTTATTAAAATGATTTCATTAATAGTTCCCTAGCCTTATTTATTATAAATAACTATATTGTAATTACACAGAACGTCGTGTAATATTGTATATTACCTGCGTAAGTAGGTTTATAAAATATTATTTAAGTGTCGTAAGCGGGTTTTAATTTCAAAAAGACGTGGATTCTGATATCTGCGCGCGTTGAACTGAAGTCTGAGATAATACTCCAAGTTCCCAGAATATATTATGTACAGAGAAGGGGCTGGCATTATATATTTGCCCCTCCTACGTGGAAACACGCTCGCGTATTTTCCCGCTAAAACTTATAGCCAGTTCGTTGAGATGCGTAGCTTTATTTTATTGTATTAATAGGATAAAATAATGGATTATTTTACCACGCATTGGGTTACTTTAAGGTATATTCAAAATCAAGAATAAATAGTTTTTTTATGACCAGTAGATATTAAAAAATCGATAAATAATAGTTGTAATTACCTACTTGAGAGAATAGCCCTCTAAGTTCCAGCTAAGCCTCGTAGCTCGTTTTTGAGATTTTTTTAAAATTTTCTTTAATTGTTTTAAAAGTGTTCCCATGAAGCCAGAGGGATCGGGTTCGAATCCCGGTCCGGACAATTATAATTTAATTTATAATGTATTCGGTCTTTGGAAGGGCTCGACAATGGCCTGGAGAATAACTTAATACTGTCGCACTCGTAGGAGAACCATTCTAAAGCATATGCTGGCGCACTAATCAAACACGGTACTTGTATTGCTTCGTAAAGTGAGTGAATATATTGGACGCCCTCAAAAGTGCCGCTTAAGCGGCGTTGTATTTTGTTTTGTTTCAGTTGTTCTTTGTTTTTTGCAATTTATTTTCTGTATTTAGAAGTGATTTTTATTTATGGTATAGCGGACAAAAGAGCAGGCGGGTCCTCCTATATGATAACAGAACACCGCCGCCAATAATTAGACAACCGTGCCACAGTCCGTGCATTGGTTGTTTGGTGTTACCGCTTAAGCGGCTTCGCTTAAGCGGTATTTTAGGGCCTCCGATATCACTAACTCAGCGAAACGCAATAGAAGCACTGTTTTAAGTACAACTACCTTTTCACGCTGAGTATTATGTAAGCCCATGCTTTCACGTCGGACAAGCCGGCGCAATTAGTGCATCCCCATATGCTTCAGCATGGCTCTCCCACGGGTGAAAGTTTTAAGTTGCTTACCGAAGTGTAAATTGTTTACTATATTATTTTGATTTAGCTGTTAATATCCATGTTAAATTAAATTACTTATCGCACTGCAAAGAACTGTGCGTGTTTTGGTGCCTAGCTACTGGCAATAGGCAATAGTGCTGATGTGGTACCGTTACTGCTTTGCATAAGTAATGACCAACGATACCCTGCCGCCCGCCCCGCGCACGTCGCCCCTCGCCCGCCCCCGCTGTAGGCCTATCGATTGCGGCGGCGCGAGGGCGGGCCGTAATTGTCACACTGAAATTACTGTATTCCTTTAATATCAACCTTATAGCTCCAGTATAAAACACATTATCCTTCACATTATCACTACAGAATGTGTTTCACCAAGTTTGGAGCCAGCTATAACAGAGCCTTCGAACAGTATGACAGAGCTTAATTAGACAGACAAGCGATAGCGACAAATGGATTTTGCTTGTTTCAACGTAAATAAGCTTAAATTCAAGAATCTTGCTTCAAGCCATCGTATGAATTCTTTACGTATCAAGTATGACATAATTTTCCTATTTACTCATAGGATTAGCGTTTGCTCGTGACTGACCGTCTGTATAAACAAACGTTTATACCGTGAAAAGCGTACGTAAAATCTAAAATCATTTACACCCGTGGCAGAGCCATGCTGAAGCATATGATAACGCCGGCTCGTCCGAAGTGATACCATGGGCTCACAGAATACTCAGCGTGAAACGCTACTTCTAAAGTTTCCCTTAGTGAGTGAGAATATTGGAGGCCCTTAAAAATGCTGCTTGAGCGGCGTAAAAAGCAACACAATCAATACGCGGACTATAGCACGGTTGTCCATGAGCGGTGGTAATCTCTTATAACCATATATATAGAAACAGCGTACGTAAAACGAAAAATCATTTCCTATATTCACGCCCATTCAACTCGAAACAACCAATGCATTTTCATTACCAGCGTCGATTTAGAAAACAATATCGCGCCTGAACACGGAGCGAACGTCGCATCGCATGTATTAATGGTAGTCGTCTGTTTTTTAGCGCGCACCGACGAAAGTATGGTGAAAGTTGATGACGTCACGCGCGCGTAGCACTGCGCCAGCGCCGCTCACCCGGCTGGCGGCCGTCTTACCAAACGACATTGCAACACATGAGAAACACTGGCCCGATATACAGTGGCCTCTCTTGACACGTTCTCTTACCCAACACTCGCGCAGGTTTTACTCAACGCATATTGACTGCGGAGGCCCACTCCCCTAACGGCTAATGTCATACGGGTTCTGCCGATTGGCCGCTCCATGCGGGCGAACACAATTATCAACAAATGCAACATCTATTTACAACACAAGACTTTGTTATTAAACTCAATGTAACATCGCGTCGTTCCATGACCACGGTCTAGATAATACTAAAACGGTTCATTCATAACAATTATAAGTTAATCTAATGTGTATGTATGTAAAGGGAGCGATATTCGTCGGCCATTAGGACCGCCCACAGATTAATTACATAGTTGCGAGACGAAAGGAAAACTCATGCGATCAGCTGATTTCGGATAACATATTACTCATACTGACACGGTCTTAGGTCATTTTTAACTTTAAACTTATTATTTATAATAATATTATAAAGAGGTGTGTTTGTGACGGGTGGGCGTATAATCTGGAATTACTGAACCAATCTTAAAAAAATCTTTCACCAATAGAAAGCTAGGTTATGTGTGATTAACATAGGTTATATATTAACTCGAAAAATCAAAAGACTTTCGTCGTAGTCGGATTTGCAAAGTATGTCAAAACGGTCGAACGAATTTGTTTTATACGAACGCTGCCTTAACGATGAGAGATATATGATTGAGTTCTAGAGAAAAGTTTTAGAGTTAGATTATGCCTTTAAAAAAGTCAGCGACAGCATACATCTTTCATAATTGATGAGGCAAAACGATTATACCGTCAGCTAGCATATCATAACTAATGTTGCCCAAATGCAAGAATCCAAGACCAGGAGCGCCTAATTTAGCAAGACCAAGACTGACCGTGTAAGACTCGAGCAAGAACAAGACTAAGCTAAGTATTGCATTTGGGTAACACTAATAATAACTTAGCCAATATTTGGAAGAGTTGTTCTTTTTAAATGATTGCTTCAAATAAGAAATGGTTCAGCACTAAAAGCAGAACACTTGAAACGTCCAATCTTTCAATTACATGATAGTGCAACTACGACATAGTTACAGAGCTTTTTTAATTTGCAAAGTGTGGCTGGGACTAGAAGCTTTATTTTTTCATTGCCAAAAAAGCAATGCGACGTGACGTCACGACCTCGGTGGGGTAAAGGAGATGAGACGGGGGAAGATCGTGTGCGGAGGCGGGCTGCACGCTACCTAACCCCGACCGCTTGTTTCTCGAACTCGAATTATTTTAAGTATTTTACTACGACCAGCTCTTTGTTCTAAGGACCGTAAATCCTGGTATTAGGCTTCATATGGCATTAATAAATACTGTTTTTACTTAGAACGGTTCTATTTTAGTAAGAGAAAATGATGATACAGCCAAAACTAAGATGATTTTCATAAACAACTTAGAAATAAGTTAAACATAGCTTAAAATAAGGAACACGTATGGTTGTTTTACTAAAAAATATATATAGTTTTTTAAAACTCGACGTACATTTTCAACTTTCCAAAATCTTTTTTTATAACGGTTTAGCGGACAACAGAGGAAGCGGGTCTTCTATATGGTAAGACAATGGTCGGCGCAATGGTTGTCTTATCGGATTTTTAAGCCACTTAAGCGACATTTCTAAGGCCTTCCAATACCTTACTCAGTCAGCAAAACACACTAGAAGTACCGTTTCAAGTACAGCTACCATTTCACTCTGAGTATTCTGTGAGCCCATGGTTTAACTTCGGACGAGCCGGCCCAATTTATTCGTCAGAAAATACTTCAACATGGCTCTCCCACGGGTTTGTGAAAAATAATTAAACTTTGATGAATTTATTAAGGATTTGGAATTAAGTCAAATTAGTGAGTTTCAGTAACGAGAATGAGAAATTCCAACGACAGTAGTAAAGCCTCGTATCGAGATCAAGAGTCGGGGAGAGGCGCCAATCCTCCCTGACTGAACCCTCCCTTACACTGCATTATAGTAATTTACAATTAAAAATGTTTTCTTATTCTGTGTATTAGCTATGTAGGTGTATACAGTACAAAGAGCGCTTTGTTTGGCTGTTATTGGTTTACAATACCTGTTAACAATATTTCTTCCTTTTAAATAAGAATAATACATTTAGTTACTTAAGTAAAGAGCACGTGCGAGTGTTATAAGCACCCTGATAAACATATTGTTTGCTAAATTTTATAAGATTGTTTTAATATGATTGTGTACCTCCCCATAAGAGAAAACTAAGAATTATCAGCTAACAAAGGCTTTTCAATTCAATTCAATCATAAAACACTTTCAATTGAATATCATTTAGATATTTTATACACACTTAAATTGTAGCCTTAAATCTGTATCAGTTTAATAAAAAACATTTAATTCAATAAATTTCTACCAGTCTTAGTAATGTACGTACTAACATCAGAGAACCTATTTAATAGAAAAGCCAAAAGTATATATGTTAATTAATGCTTAGGAAATATATCTGGAATTGTCTATTCCGCCGACTGATCACAACGAGCGTTGGAGCAAGAATGAATTTTTAATAGCAGAGTGGGTGGCTTCCACAACTACCCACCTTAAACGGTACGCACTTAGAAGATTAGTCCCGAGAGCAACTCTAGTAACATCAATCGCTTCAAATAAGGTAAAGCTTATACATCAAACACGAATAACGAATTTGACCGATTGTTCAATAGTTTAATTCAATTCAATAGTTTTTGATTGACAAGCTATTCTTCAAAACCAATTTAAAAACGATGAAAAGGTTTTATTTCAATACAAAAGATAAAACACTCCACACTAAGCGCCACGCAAAAACCATAAACAAACAATTCATACAACAGGCAGCGTAAACCAATAAAAGATAAGGCGAATGCAATAGTTTAACAAAAAGGACGTGACGTGGGATTACGTCAGAGCGCGTGACGTCACTGGAGCTATACATATTTACAGTGGCCGTGCAGGTTCAATGTCGAGGTATCTATTGGCCATCAATCACTGCCGATAGACGCGGGACTTCCTCACAAACAAATGCCTTCTCCATATTTCCATTTCACACCCACTACGATACCGTACTATCAAACGAACTGCGCTGTATATATTAGTTCGATTCTCAAACCGAATTAAGTATTTATGTATATTTTACATTATTTGAAACGTAGTAACTTTGCGAATCTACTATGCGATGAAGTACTTAATTTATGTATATTGGTTTGTAGATTTTTAATACCTAATAAGTTAATTATAAACTGTGCAACTGTACATGCGATGAATGACGTACACAATATGTAACCGCCATTAGACGGCGTCATCGGTTTGACGTAACGCGCGTTCGAATATCTCGCACAGATGAGTAAACAATCGGTGTATGGTAATTATCGTGGAAGTATTACCGGCGCGTGACTAACACGGCCGGGAACAAGGCCGGCAATGTTTACAAACTTCCGAACACTTGTCACTACGTACCTCCACACGTCTACGCAAATAATGGCGAGCCCTCACCATTGACATTGTCCCACTTAACGACCGACCGTCTAGACTTCAAATGCGTCCGTTGATGGACTGATTACTGCAATGCTCGCTTATCCACAGATTAACAATTGTATTTTGCTTCTACGTTGGGGCATTCCCGCTCTGTTTCAAGCACCGTATCCCATTTTTCATGTTACCAATTGATACATTTTTGCTATTTAACTGTTTGACAACCTCGTAGAAAAGTGGTTTTATAAGTCGGTAGACTTTGCATGGTAATGAAGCCAGAAGTATCGGGTTCGAATTCCGCTGCGGGATGTATAATTTAATTTCCAATTTATTCGGTCTCTGGAAGGGCTTGATAGTGACCGGGCTGCTGTGATAATACTGTCACACCCGTGGGAGAGCCATGCTGACCCACTTATTAATCCGGCCCGTCTGCAGTCGGCCTTACAGAAAACTCAGCGTGAAGTGATAGATGTACTTGAAACGGTGCTTTCTGTGTTTCGCTGAGTGAGTGAGAATACCACTGAACCTTAAAAATGCCGCTTAAGTGGCGTCAAAAGCCGGCAACACAACCAAAGTGAGTGTGGCGCGCTTGGTTATGTGCGGTGGAGTTCTCTTACCATATAGGAAACCCACCTATTGCGTTGTTTGCTATACTGTAAAAAACTAAATGACAGTTAAAACAGTTAAGCATTCTTGACAATGGACAAACGGGCAACGGTATTCACTGAAGATAGAATAACGTTAGTTTCTAAATTTTCAAAGGCACCCTTGTATTTATCGTGCCCTACACGGGGTGGATGGGGAGAGCATGGGGTGGCGCAGCCCCAGTGCAGTAGGCGCGTAGTAACTGCAATAACGGAGCAGTGAAAGTGTCGCGGCTCGCTTCAACCGTCAATGGGTGAAGACGTACTCCCTTCACCCCTTCGTCTTGAACACAAACTTGCAGTTAATACTAAGTTATTCGCCAAGACAGCACGTATGTTACAACCGCCGCGATGGAGCTTCGCGCGTGAAGAATCTCGCTAGACTCGGCTCTTTAGTCTATGCGACAATGACAAGTGACGCACACAAATTAGTGGCACTGGCGTATTGCAATGAATGGAGCCTGTATCGAAATGTATCGCGTGTTAATCCGCGAATAAATCACACTCAAACGCCGATCGTTGCGTAACAAACTGCTCAAGTTCATTGATCCACTTAATGTCTGCTAAAAGTGTCGTCAAATGTCAAAACAATGTTACATAACACGCTCACATGCCATCTGTGCACGTGGTTCCGCCTTCCGACACGTCATTATGATTATTTATGTGCTTATGATTATAAAGTGACGTGCGCGCCAGATATCGTTGACCGACACAACATCGATTCATTCATAAATGATTAATAGTTACAACCTACGAAATGGCATTAATAAACCTATTAACGTACAATTATACCTAAACAAGATTTCTGTCTGTAGTAAAACGTAATTCACAACATAGATATGTTTTATTTACATTCCTACGTCAGACACGCAGACCATTTACGGGATCATTTAAATCGGGCCACAACCACTTGAGCTAAAACAAAGGGCACCTAATCGGATTTAAGCAGTTTAGTTTATTATTAAACAAAACATTTCGCGTCTATAAATAGCATTGGGGTGCTATAAATATACTATTAATACACCCAGATGACGAAATGTGGACGCAGGCGCTCCGTGAAATGTCTTCGGCGGCCACAAACACTTGGAAGGCAATCATAAACTGGCGTTTACAATTAATGACGGTTATTAAACTTTCACCCCGCTCTGAACTTGACCGTCGAAATAAGAAAAATGTAATAAAAACGTCACTCTTATGGTATGACGTGCATTTACATAAATTATTGGCGTCGGAGCGTCTGGGACGAGGAATGTTTACACAGTTGCAATGTTTACATGGGCACACGAAAGTGAAGTTCAACGACACCTATATTGTTTTATAGACACACAATTGGGTCACGATGCGTGCGAAATAAGCCGCTTGGCAGGCACTTAGTATGCATATGCACTTACATATTCCATTTTGAACATCTTTTTTGTGGTAACACCGCCGCCCACGGACAGCCGTGCAAGCTTGAGCTTGCACGGCTGTCCACAAACAATGCGTGGACTATGCACTTGAGTGCATAGTCCACGCATTGTTTGTGTTGCTAGATTTTTACGCCACTTAAGCGGCATTTTTAAGTGTCTCCGATATCGTCACTCACTCAGCGAAACACGGTAGAAGCATCGTTTCAAGTACAACTACCATTTCACGTTTAGTATTCAGTGAACCCGTCGTAAAACTTCGGACGAGCCGGCTCAAATAGTACTTTAATAATTTCACTCTAAAATGTATTCCCCGATATCAAAAATCAAAATGTAGAGTACAAAATTCAACCGTCTACAAAAAAGACAGTATAAATGAATGTCGCATAACCTCGAATCAGTTAATAATTTTTACAGAGAGATTAGCGGCACGCGCCAAACAACAAAAGAATCCTAAAATACGCATCTCAATCTCGAAGTGTAACTCAATACAATAATAATACACCTGTATTTCTGAACAGGTGCGGTGCGGTCATTCATAATTCACAAATCGCACAAGTGCCGAATGCCGATGCCCCATTATCCCCTCGCACAATAGAGGCATAATTTGTGTTAATTTTTATGTCAAAACACATTTTTAGGCCGGTTAGGTTGATTTGTGCGTGTCTCCGGTGACGTCCGGCGAAGAAAACTCATTCTTTGTTTATATTATGTTTCGTACCACGTGCGTGTTATGTCAATGATTATAATTACGGCATCCATTGATTCGACGAGAAACGTTTGCCAATACAGGTGCAGTCTTAGAGCGTCGTTCATTTGTTTCATCTTTTTATGTGCTCTATTTCTTGAATATTATAAATCAATGCGTCAATATATATAAATATCTAATATTTATAATCGAGATTCATATATATTGTCAAAAATTATACACTCAATTTTAATCGCTAATATAATAATAATACACTCAATAATTTCAGTCAATTTTTATCTCGTGTTATACCTAACACTTCTGTATAATATGGGTCGAAAAATTTGACACTTTTTTAAAACAGTTTATTTGTACCATTGAATCCGTCTATATAGCTTTTGGATTTATCAAATTAAAATTATTTTCTTTACAATCATAAATTAAATGCATGAACACTAGGTTTTAGGTTTTAATTCTATCAATCGAGAAGGCGAAAAATCGATCAACAAATGTTTAGATATGTAGGTATTATATTTAGTTAAATAAATATATCAGGCGCAGATTTTCACTATGTAACTACATGACAGCAAATTATTAATGGTATTCTTATACCATAAGACTGAGCAGGTTTCCTATATGGTAAGAGAACTGCCGCCCATGAACAACCGCGCTACGGTGTTGCCGGCTTTTTACGCCACTTAAGCGACATTTTTAAGGGCTTCCGATATTCTCACACACCGAAACACCGAAGAACCGTTACAAGTACAACTACCATTTCCTGGTGAGTATTGTGTGTATACTTCTTCGAACTATTAATTTTTCACTTAGGAAATATAAGGATTTTTCAAGTATCCACTTACATATTCCGTGAGTTATAATAATACGTCGCCAGGTTAAATGGGTAATATTTTATATATTTTAAGCTCTTGATCAAGTGGCGGTTGTCAAGCGAAACGGGGACGTATGAGGTCACATGTGACTGCAACAAGTCGCATTCCTAGGTGCATCCTCCTCCCCCGTTCACCCTCCCGAAACACGCATAGCCTACCAGTTACGTCATAGATCGTTTAAATTTGCAAATAAAGGTTATATTATTATGAATAGATGACTGGGATTTTTTTCGATTACCTATTAAAAAAACTCTATTTTGCAAACAAGATTTACCTAGAAAGGTTTTTTTATAGTATAGCGGATAACGGAGCAGGTGGGTCTCCTATAAGGTAAAAGAACACCGCCGCCCATGGACAAACGAGCCACAGTCCCCGCATTGGTTTGTTGCCGGCTTTTTACGCCGCTTAAAAAAACCAATAATTAAATCATTACATTGGGGTTCTATATTACTTTTGCAAAGTGTTTGAGGTATCAATGTATTTATTGATTAATTCCATTTCGTGATTAACCCCTTTATTAAAGTTATGTAATGTTCTTTATTTTGTCAAAATTTTATCATAATCTTTAATTTTTTAAAATAGCATAGGGCAAGTAAATGCACGCAATCCTACCTCACATTTTAAAATTCAGTTTTAAATTTGAATAGGTATTTTGTGCGATTCAACTCAGTGGAAACGTTCATACTGATATTATGTTGATAACTTTATCGTTACGATAAGAACAACACAAAGTTTGCAGCTTGCTAGAGTCTCTCTTCTTGGAGAAGAGACCGTAAAGTAGGCGGGGCATCCCAGTGCGTTGCCATGGTAACGTGCCCTCGTTTTGCTCATGGGAATACCGAACCTTAAAATCAAAATTTTCATATTTACTTTTCACTTAGATATTTTTATAAATTAGCGTTTCTAATAAAAGACGTTTATTTAATTGTACAAGTAATTAAGGTATACAAAATGAATGAAGATACTTTCTTTGTTATAATGTATGAGCACGCGCTATCTAGTATATTTCTCTTATCATTGATATAAATTGATTAATACAAAAGACGCAAATAAGGTGCGAAAAGCGTTTTCAAACCGTTCGCTTTAAATCGAAGGAGCAATATAGAAAGTAAAGTGTTCACGCTGGCAAGCCAACTCGGCGATAATTAATGTGGACTCGAGACGCGTCGGGCGCCGGCAGCCTCGGCCGCGCACACAAAAAACCCGCCCCGACACAAAAACACCCGTCAGACAGGGACGGCGCTACGTGCCAAAGCGAGACGGAGACATTTACATATTTCTTGATGACTACTCGCTCGCCTCGAGCGTCGCGCAGTTATCAAGATTCGAACGCTTTTGATTTAAAACTGCAGAATGCGCCCTTCTATTTATCACATGACGTTTGACAGGTCGCCGGAAACGCGGCAAGATGTCAGATTCGAAAAAAGGCGCGTATCGCACGTTAAAAGTAAATAGTTTGTATATCATTTAATTATTTAGAGAACAAAGAATTGCGAACATTTGGAGTATATTTATACATGCAACGCCGTTAGCACGTTTTACTCAACCTAAAGTGTAGATTCAACAAAATAATTAAATATGTATATAATCAGCGGACAAAGAAACTCATGTTTAAATAAATTATATTATATATTTACCATGTTAATTTCTGTATACTAAAGACAAAATTCATTTTAAATGCTAACAAAGAGAGAACATTTAAAAACATATTTTACGAATTGTTAGCCCGATCTTTTTGTGAGTCAAATTTTTGCAACTGTATATTTTAAATATCTCTTTTCTCAATATCTTATTCTTTGTAAATTACTGTATCAATTGTAAGAATATCAACGATGCAAATTTAAAACTTTGTAATGCCAGGAAAATAGTCTTTTATTAAGTAAGTTTTTTCCTGATACATAGCTAGCACACGGTTTGATTTAAACAAAGTGACATAACTACAGTTGATATTTTACAAAATAACTACATGTTACTTAACAAAAGTATACTTGGCCAACTTGTTGAAAATTAATAGAAAAATTACACAACCACTACTCAATTCGGTATTACTAAGTTCTCACCTGGAAATCACTCCACATCTTCATGGGGATAGACCATAGTTCCAACACGAAAACATTACACGAACACGATAACAACTGTCAGATATGTCACAGCGCGGCGTCACTAGCACGTCCTAAGTGTGCAGAGGCCGAGCGCAGACTGAGGCTAGAAGGGTCGCGGCAAATATCGTGGCGCTTAAGTCCTTTCGTCTCCGCTCAAAGCCGACCTGCTTCACGAGTTCGCCTTTCGTACAGTATTTGGATTCTCCGTTCTCAGCGCAGCCCACCTGCGCTCAGCAGTTTGCTTCTACGAAAAACAAAATTAAACTTACTCCGTTCTCTGGATAGCGTATAAATCACTTGTTTTTTTTCTAACTTATGGAACATCTAGAGAGGATGAAAAATCATTTCGTTTATATGTATTAAAATAGTTGATAAACTCATATCGACGATTTTTGATTTCACAGAGCAGACAAATGCTTATGTTTTATAACTTTTAAAGGCAATTTGCATTTAAAGCGACTATCAATAGATTATTTATTCTTTTTAAGTGAATACAACCTGTACTCCACAATTGTCTTTTATCACACAACAGTTACTTTATGTGCTGATCTATGAAGATATTTATCTGAGTACTTTAATATGATAGTTTTATTACGATATCTTAAGTAACAACGTAACATATGAAATGCGCGTTTCTAACAATAGGAGTATGGAGCTACAATGTACGTAGCGACCGCGTAGATAAAAGTTTTCGTAGGTCAGATAAAGATGACAACAAATGTTTTGAAACAAAGTTTCGAGTGCAGGGCGCGTAGCAGGAAGTTCGTAGCTCGTAGCACCCGGGCCCGTAGCGTGAAAGTTTTGATTTCAACGATTTGCGTTGCTGTGGAGAAGGCCGACGAGCCGCGCTAGATTATTATCCATTACGAAAATTATTTACACGAAGTCTATACAACACTTACATTGCGCGCTATGCAGGCGTAAAGTATTAAACACTGTGACGTAACCGTCAATGTACAATAAATTATAGTTGTGATCGACATCACAACATTGTTCATAGATTTATCTGTTCTCCTGCCTCTCAATAGAGCGCGCCACTAGGATACCTGGCGACGCCCCTAACTGTGTTGAGAAAGAATTTTTCGATCCGCAACGTAACAAAGGGATATTGCATATTGCTTTTCATTACGCGCTGTACGCTTCTCGTTGTGGAAGCCTGTAATATCTTTTGCGCAATGTATGGAACATTTGCGATGTGTTTGAATGTAAGGAAAATGTGAAATTGCAGAAACTTGCGACTGTCGTGTTGTCAGCACAATGAAAATTATAAAATAACGTATTGGAAATTAAACGCGTGGTTTGGCGCGAAATAAATTACTTTCATTTAAAAATTTAGCACTTATCGCAATGACCAAGCGCTTTTGAGTAGTGCGTAAGTAGAGCTAAATAAATAAATTCACCGAATCACAAACGCGCACAGACACACACATATCCATATACGACTATAGTATGACTTTTTTTTGTTAGTCACCTAAACCTGCTTTTTATATATTTTTAATGGTTAACTAATTAGTTACACTTCTCTATATAAAGAAGAAGACGATAGAAGAAGATAATTATCCGGAAGAAGCTGGATGCAGGTCGCCTCCGACAGATATGCATGGAAGTCCAGGGGGGAGGCCTATGTCCAGCAATGGACGTCTTACGGCTGAAATAATGATGATGATGATGATCTAAATAAATAATTCTTTAAAGGAATCCAAATGTTATTAATTATTAAATATCTTTGATGACTTCTACAAATTTATGGATTTCCTTTAAGCAATAGATATTTTTATTGTTTTAATTGTTCGTCCGAATCAAACCTATTGCCTCACGTCGCTTTTCCTCGACTTCACCACTGCACTGCATTGCGCAAAACATGGATAAACACGACAATATTGATTATAAACGCTTCTTACTGAGTATAATGATGATAATGCTGGTGCCAATTAGGGATCGCTGGTGAAGCCCAAGGTCTTTGTGATATGACATCTGCTTAGACATTTTGACATTTCACCTTGCAGCAAGGCTGCCCGGGCTAATAGAAATATATTATCACGCATGTCAGGTCTTAAGTATGTTCTACCGTGGATGAACCATGCTGAAACATATGATATCGCACAAATTAGGTCGACTCGTCCGAAGTGATACTACGGGCTCACAGAATACCCAGCGTGATGGGGTACTTGTAGTTGTACCTACTTGAAACGCTACTTCTACTGTGTTTCGCTTAGGAGTCCCTTAAAAATGCCGCTTAGGCAGCGTAAAAAGCCAGCAAGACAACCAATGCGCGGACTGTAGTGCGGTTGTCCAGGGGCGGCGGTGTTCTCTTGCCATACATAGGAAACCCACCTGCTCCGTTGTCCGCTATACCATAAAAAAAGAGAGAGGTGTGTTCCCTCAGCTTCTTCTATTAGATTATTTAGGGGATTGTTCGGATGAGTTTTCTGAGGACTGAATTTTATCATCGCCCATCGAGGCAGAATACAGTTTCAATTGTAACACCTTTATGGTTTTCGTTATACAACTGAGCGTTTTAAGGCATTTCGTGCCGCGCACCGCCACTCTGTGGAATCAGTTACCTAATACAGTGAGATTTCTTGTAGTCAATTTATCTACTGAATATTACTTGATACCAGTTGTCTAAGCAAGTCTTAGTAGGAATCAGATATATGTAGTAATGAGGATTCATCTTCATCATCATTTCAGCCGTAAGACGTCCACTGCTGGACATAGGCCTCCCCCATGCACCTCCATGAATACCTGTCGAAGGACACCTACATCCAGTGTCTGAGGATTATTTTTCTCTAATTACGAATGGTAGCTGGCAATGTAGAAAGCTGTAAATTAAGCAATCCCTTTGAATATTTCATAGAAGTACAATATTTTTGTGAATCTTTGCATTCATGTGTCGTTATGCTCTCATTAACCTCTGCGCTGATGACTGTGCATTTTTGAAGGTGAATAGAAGGTGAACAATGTTCATATAAAGTTTTTAGCTCTAAGTAGGGACCTCACTAAAAGTTATCTATATAATCGACTTCTACATACATAGGATACAGATACAAAAATGTTGCTAGGGAAGATTTATTGTGAACGGGTCGAACGAGTGAAATTTTTATTCTATTCGTTCTGCTATATCATAGTCCTATGTTATGTTAAACCAGAAATTGACGGCATAACGTAGATAATTTTTTTTAAAATCGAATCGAGCAACATCACATCTTTAATGATAAGAGATCATCGCCGACCATGGACAACAGCATCAAAATACTTATTTTGGTTGTGTTGTCAGCTTTTTACGCCGTTTGAGCGTTATAATTTTAAGAGCTACAGATATACTTACTCAGCAAAACATAGTTCGATTAGAATGGAACTCTTCCATGCTGGATATTCTGTTGCGTAGCAAATACCGCCTTCGCCAGAAACGATGCCGAGATCTTCGCTACCAGCCTCACACCGGTCAGACATTGGCCGACCATTTTCCGCAACTGTTCCGGCCAAGGTTCATGTCTCGCAGGAGACGCCCTTGCGCTAGTCGTGGCAAAGATTAATTATCTGTGAGCCCGCGAGTTTGTCTCCCGATCGCATTAAGCTGTAAAGACCATTCTGGTCATTAGCGAGAACCCCATTCAAAAATGTATGAGCCCTTGGTGTCACGTCAGTCGAGCCGATCCAATAAGTGCGTCAGCGCGGCTCTCCCACGTGTAAATGTTAATATTGAATCGACAGAACACACATACGAATGCGCTGTCATGGTAATATAAAAAATAAAATGCGTAGAAAAATGGCACAAAAACATGGATTCAGCCGGCGATCGGCGGGTATTTTTATGCGCAAGGTGTGTATGCAGGTTGCCATGCGCGTGAGCTCTACGGGGCTGTATTTCGCGTGATCAGCACTGCGCTTGAAAACAGCACCATAGGTATTTTATTAGAATATACGAGAAATTGAACCTTGTGTATTGGGATTAGAGACTACTTTAACTTCCTCAAAGCCTGCTGACTCTTCATAGTCTCACTTTACACAATCACTGAGAAAGCAGGGCATGGATATCATGTTCAATTTATTATTCTAACTGATACTTATTTCATTTTAAAATGAATTATTGTATATAAACTTCTTAACCACGAGGTCATTTGTGATATCGCTACAAGTCTTTTCGCCACAACACCCGCTAAGGTAACAATATCGAATACAAAAATGATCTTTTTATTGTCAGCGAAATAATTTTAGAAAAGAGTTGGAAATTTTTTTTTTAATGGTTTCTTTCATATAATACTATTTTCTAAGTTTTTTGGGCTCTGTGTGACTTACATACGTGATCATGTGTTGTATTAGTTAAAAATTAATTAAACACACGTAACTACTATTTTTAATAGGTTTGTTTTATTATGGAGGCAAACGAGAAAGAGACTCACCTTGAGTGAGCGGTCCTACGCACATGGACAACAGCCTGGCAAGAATATTGAATTTTTTGAGAGTCTTTTAGTTAAGTCGTTTTATAAGCAAACCACGAAGCGAGAGGTATCGGGTTCGAATCTCGGCCCGCACAATTATAATTTATTCGGTCTCTGGAAGGGCTTGACAGTCGCCGGGCGTGTGTCTTAACACTCACACCCGTGGGAGAGCCATGCTGAAATATATGCTGACGCACTAATTGGGCAGGCTCGTCCGAAGTGATACCACGGGCTCATAGAATACTCAGCGTGAAACGGTACCTACTTATGCTTTTTTCGATAAGTGAGTGAGGATATCGGAGACCCTTGAATTTATGCCGCTTAAGCGACGTGACCACAAAACGCGGACTCTGATATATCGGACCCATGCACTGCGTTGTATAAATAAAATGTTCAGTTATAGTATAAATATTTATAATAGATGAGTACTTTGAAATAGGATCAACATTCAAACTTTCTACTCATATGAAAGATATATGAGGAAAGCTCACTCAATCAGGCCAAAACACAGGCTTCTAATAGAGCAAAGGAGATGAAATAAGATGCTGTTTTTTCCAGTCGAATTTAATCCCATGGGATATTTTCCACACGGCTGAATTCACGTGCACATTAACCACGAATAGCCAGTTATGTTATAAAAAATGTAATTTATTAAGCAGAAATCGTTATTTGCATAAAAGAAGTGATAATTGCAGCCGCCTTTGACTTGCCGGAAGATGAAATGATACTGGGTATCGTTTTAATGAAGCACTTATGTTTTTGCATAAATACATTTTTTTCTTTTCTCTGATTATAAATATAATTATTGCATATTCTATGAAAATAATGAAATATATATATATTATATAACATATTCCTTAATGGCCGGCATCGGACCCGCGGCTCTTCAAGGGCAGGGGTGTCCATGGGTGGAGGAACGCTTGCAAGGTGAGCCTCCTGCTCGTTTGCCACCGTTATATATGCGGGTGCGATGCCGGCCTTTAAGGAATATGTTCCCTGTTTACTTGAAGGTCCCCAAGTCGTATTAGTTTGGCATTAACCCTGCTGGCAGCTGTGCGGTGGGCGACACAAAATGCCTCAAAAAACGATAAGTTCTGGAACGACAAATATCGAAATGAAATCAATGAAACTTTGTATTCTGCCTCACCTCGATGGTGAAATTAAGCAGCAAGTATTAAACAAAACTTTTTACTTATGTCTTTGAACGCATAATCCCATGAAAAATTATGCCTCAACCAAAGTTTTGATTTCTTTGCCAGGATTTTACTCCGCTCAACACCAAGTTCATTTTAGCGGGACTATTAGTCCAGGGCGGAAGTCCAGATGTGTATAAGGTTCTTTTGCGAGTTCCTTTATCACTGGCCATGGGCAACCACCCTATAATTCGAGCTTTAGTTGTGTTGCCCGCATTATACGCCGCTCAAAGGCAAGCATAACTTAACGAATCTGCGGTATGCAAAACACTTCTAGAAGTAGGTGTTTTATAAAAAAAAACCATGACATAGAAGAACAACCATTTTATATTTATTTTCATGTCCAGTTCATAAATATCAAAAGCACCTTAGGCTAGGACCTCATCGGCGCCGCAGAAGCACTCAATTGAAACGAAACACCTTGGCTTGACTTCAACATCGTCTTGGAAATAGTAATAACATTTATCTTAAAATAACAACTACAATTTTTTAAATTTCTGGATGCAGGTGATTTTTTCCCCTGGAACATTACTTCGGTTTCAATGATTGTCCTTTTTTAAATTGCCTGTAGAGGAAAAATCTTTGAACGGGCGCAGATATACATCCCACTCAATGCCCCACTACGGTAGCTTTTGTATATGTTATAGAAGTCTCTCCGAAAATAATTGTACATTACATAAAGCAAGGGTCCTTTTTAAATTTCACATCTACAAAGGTATTATATTAAACGTAATTTTTAAAAGAATTCCAATTACAATTAATCTATGTTTTATTTTTTTCTTTCTACCAAAAAAAAGTATGCGTCAAATAAGGTTTTATATAAGCCAATATTAATCAGATAATAAAGAGTGCCCTCTAGTTACCAGTGTCAAAAACTGTCTATGTAAGTCATAAAGTTTGAAGATGCAACATGCACTGGTTTGGCGTTCCTTCTCTATTTTTCGTTACAACTTTAATGGCATGTATTAGAAAATAAACACTTTTAATTAAACATATAGCAACTAAAAATTTACCGCCTCTGTAGTTGCTCAATTTTGATCAGTTTCTAAGTCTCGTTTTTGCAATAACAATTTTACGTAAGCAAGAAAGTGACAGAGAATTAGTGACATTTAAGCAACGTTAATAAATGAGAAATAAAAAGATGTTTTATTATTACTTACAAATATGTAATAAAATATATTTAATAAACAATATTTTTATAAGAAAACTAATACTGATGGAAGTGAATTTGGGGCTTTAATTACAACATTTTTTACTGCAAAGAAAAATATTACTAAACACAAATATTCTTCTTAACTTCTGATGCCATTTTTAGTCTTGAACCTTCCTATTAAAAAGCTTTATTATAAAAATCAGCTTAGTAGTATGTTGAACACTAAATAGGTAGAGATAAAAATAATGTCGTCATTATAAATTCAGTCTCGCACATGCGCAAACCGAGCCCCACCATTCGATGAAAATCACGCAGTGTACCTTCGTAATATAATACGTATAACGTATAATAATATAAATTAACGTTATAATATTATTATTAACATTATATTAACGCGTTAGTTAATATATCCATATTATAATCAAAGCCAATTGCTGCTCTATGCTTACAGTAATATTTATAAGTAATAGGTTATTATCTGAAAATTAATAAATTCTGTCACAGATGGTATTCAAATGTTTTTGAACCTAAACTAAGAGCTACATACGTAGCATTTAATTTTGATTTTTTAAATAAGTTGAAAAAAAATGGCGAAGAAAAAAATATATAAAATTCAGCTTACAGAATATCAGCGTGAAACAGTACCTATTTGTTTTGCTGAGTGAGTGAGAATTTCGGAGGTCCTCGAAATTATACCGTGAAAGCGGTGTAAAAGCTTTAACCAAACCGTAAACTGTGGTATAGTTGTTCATGGGCGGTGGTTATCTCTTACCATAGAGGAAACCCGTTTGCTTTGTTGACCGCTATACCTTAAAAAATTCAAATGAAATGATAATTTTTGTAGTCTTTCCAAAATATTTATATTTTTTTTATTTATTAAAAAAATGTACATTTAAGTTTAAATTTTTTGGTTTGTCTTCTATTCATAGTAGAAGGTTATTAGTGAATATTTCCCAAAAGTTAGTAAATCTTCGCCCGTGGGAGAGCCATGCTGAAGCATATGCTGACGCACTAATTGAGCCGGCTCGTCGGAAATGATACCACGGGCTCACAGAATACTCAGCATGAAACGGTACCTACTTGTAAAGTGTTTCGCAGAGTGACTGAGGATATCGAAGGCCCTTAAAAATGCCGCTTAAAGCGAGTAAAAAGCCGGCAACACAACCATGCGTGGACTGTGGCGCGGTTATTCATGCGCGGCGGTGTTCTCTTCCCTTCTGCTCCATTGCCCGCTTTAGTACTTATTAAAAAAAATCGAAAATATCTAGAGACGAAATTCAAAACCTTGACATAATTATGATAATGATGTATTATATACATGATATATATACATATACGGCATCCTTATCGCACACAATTTGAGGATTGAAGTCCTATTCATAATTAAATAACTTCGTTACCACCTCCAATTCATAACAAAATAACTTTTGTTTAATCTATTAACACTGAAGTATATCTATCTATATAATATATTGTTTAAATTCTGTGTAATAACAAATTGTCTTAGTTATTACAAAGTAATTGGACCAATGTCTTGAATTGATAAGCATATTATGTTTTTGACAATACAGTACTTACTGGTTGCAAACAACGAAAAAAATTATATTTTTTTAGGATAAGTATAATAACCAACAATTTTTTTACTGTATAGCTGGCAATAGAGCAGGCGGGTTTCCTTTAATATAACAGATCACCGCCGCCCATGGTCAACCGCTCCTCAATTCGCTCTTAGGTTGTCATGCCAGCTTTGTACGCGGCTTGAGCGGGCTTCACGGGCCTTTTATATCACTTATTCAGCGAAACGATGTAAGTACCGTTTCACGCTAGTTTCTGTGCGCCCGTGATATCACATCGGACGAGCCGGCAAAGTAGTACCTACATTAGCATTTAGGTATAGGCCGGTATTACTCTCTCACGAGTAAGACTGTGTTAAGACATTGTCAAGCCCCTCTAGAGAAATTGTACATTTTTTATTAAACTGGAGTACGAACTCGTTACCCCTGATTTCACGGTTGCTTACAAAACTACTTGGCTACGAATTATAAATTTTAAATAGTATTTTTTTTTCTTCAATATTCTAATAAATAATATTAATTTTAGAAAAGATTATCTCAATCTCCTTAGATCTTTAATAGATAAAATAAATATTAATAAATAACAATTTATATTTAAATACATTATAAATTATAATGATTGTTTTATTTTGGAGCTGCTAAAATACCAACGTTACCAAAGATTTACTAGTTTTTCCATTATGTTCAATATGGCTTATGTTGACAGTAATTAATTAATTATTAAATCTGAAACACTATTAATAATATTTATACATTATTATAATAATTTATAAATATGTATATTGAAGTGATTTATTACTAATAACAATAAATAAAAACTTCGAACGTAATAATTATTATGAAAAATTTAGAATGATGACTTTGACAGCTCACAGCAGTGATGTAGTGTATATTCTCATTGAACTTGGAATCGATTTTTGCATTGTTTAACCGTATCATATTCTGTGACCGTATGGTAAGATTATAAACAAAATAATAAAGTATATAACGTTATGGTCGTAATTTGTCATAATCATTTTCCAAAATTGGATAAAATATATATTTACATTTTCTAATGATATCAAATATGAATCATAAACGATGCATGGAAAGAAAATTTAAGCAATAATGATTAGCTTAAAATAGGAGTCTACTGCAGGTGTGCAGAACTCTTTTGTCTCTTTTGTTATACATAAGCTTTTTCTTTTACGGGAAAGTGGTACTTCTTTGTTTGATTTTAAACGCTATAATCGGATACACGTATTTCTTCTGTACATTCAGTATCGGTTTTCCTCGTTTATCCATATCTCTGCTCTTTGACTCCGAGTGACGTACAACCCGCTTAATTAATTATTTTGAACTCTATCATTTCAAATTTAAAGTCCATTTTTGATTACTTTTAAATGGTTGAATTTTGGACTCATTAGGCGGGCATTCGAAATTCGAATTTTCTGTTTTGAACTTGTATTGATAAGTTGAGCATTGACAGAATCGTTCTAAGTATATCTTTTGCATTTTTCAGTTAATAATTTCCACGTCATAGTAAGATATACCTTTTGGCATTATAAAGGCATTATAAATATGATTTCAAAAAGTGGAACCACTTCGCAGCGGGAATCATTTGATGACACCTCATTCACCCAAATCGGTCCTCGGACGACGAGGTAGGAGTGGAGCAAAGCATAAAAATGCATTGTTAACCTCAATGGTTTTTTTGAAGGTCGTGTAAAATAATCATTAAAGCATAAACTTTATAAGTAATATACTAAATTCATTCAGTGTGTGAATTTACCTTGATGAAAGTCAATTTTGAACCAAACCCTTTGTACCTACATATAAAATGTTTTACTTTCGTTAAAACTATCATTCAGAATAAATATACAAAATAAGACGAAAATTCTAGTCGGTAAGGATAACTTTTCAATATTAATCTACAAAATAAAAGTCAACAATAAAACCTCCTTTTATAATTTGTGAAAGTCGATTTAAAAATAGAGTTCTGCTGTCTATTGCAAATTAACATTAGAATTCTCGGTGTAAAATGCCGGGAACAAAACAAATTTTTAATAATACAGCATACATATTTACAAAGATGGGAAGTCGCGACTGTGAATGCAAGGCTTAGTATTTGTGATAAATACGGGCGTGTGGTACGCTGGAGGTTTTCGATTGCCGTAGCCGCTGACGCAACGCGACCTCTTTGCCCGGCTAGCGGAATGTCCAGTGTTGCCATCAAACTCTTGCGGTTAAATCCGCCCTGGCAAAATCCCGCCGTTTTCAATTGTTTTTATGGTATAGCGGACAACGGAACAGGTAGGTCTCCTATATGGTAAGAAAAAACCACCGCCCATGTTCAACCGCGCCACAGTCCGCGCATTTGTTGTGTTGCCGGCTTTTTACGTCATTTAAGCGGAATTTTTAAGGGCCTCCGATATCTTCCTCACTCATCGAAAGACAGTAGAGGCACCGTAGTACAATTACTATTTCACACTGAGTATTCTGCGAGCCCATTGGACGAGCTGGCCCAATTAGTGCCTTCGCATATGCTTCAACATGATTCATAAAGCGATTCGTAGCTTTTTTTTCTCTACAAAGTCAACTTTATAGCAAACGAAACCTATATTCGTGGCAAATAGTCTATTAGTATAAACACATTCGTAGCCAATTTACGCACAAGGAAGTTTACCTGTCATATGAATTCTACTCGCTGGTAATATCAAAGTCCTAGCTTGTTAGTAGAAAATTTAACAAAATCAATTTGCCACTAGTTTAAAAGGTTCATAAAGTTATGACGCATCGTAAAATCTACGTAGGTACAGACTAATTTCGTCCCTACACTGCGGAGTACAAAGTCTTAATACTAAGAACAAGGATTTTTACGATTGGCAAAATGGATTATGTATATGACAATTTCTATTTTAATAAATACCAAAAGCGTATAAAAGAAGACGATTAGGAAAATGTTGCTTTGTGTTGTGTAAATTTGGTTGAAACAGTGCGCTAAGTCGCTCGCTCGGTATCAGTGGCCTCAAATGAGCTTGGACCAGTGCGTACAGCCCGCGTCCACTCATAACGAATGTCAAATGCTATCGCACGCAACCGCTCTTCGTCCACACTCCGCTGTGCCGCTCTTCATAATAATAAAACCTGATATTTAAAACGGAACGTCCTTCTAACGCCGTGTAGTTGCGCCGACGCCAATCTACGATAATAATAAGCCGGGCTCCTACATATTATCGCGCTTAAGCGCTTCACGCGAATATACCATTAGACAATCGTAAGATGTCGAGCGCTGCAGCGGCGTGAAGTTTCGTTTCGTAGCGCTCACATAAGTACGGCCAGTTCTATGCGCGCCTGTATAGCTATTAAATGTATATAGAATATATAGTAGTAATCGCTCGACGCAGCGGTATTATGTCGGAAATATACCGGCCGCTCCACGCCTCAAGCCGTTACACCATTTTGCCATTTAGTTTATATGGGAAGTTTGTTTTTCATTTTTTAAGGAAATGGGGGCAGGTATTTAATTAAATTTATACTTAAAATATAAACCTCGAGGTAGGCAATCTTTGCAATGACAATGATTAGTTGTCGAAAAAACAAATTACAAAAATTAAAAACAATATATTTCAACGATACATAATGTGAAATCGCAAATTTATAATTTTAACTTAACAAAATGATAAATCAAATTAAAAATTATATTGTAGCAATGGTGATATTAATGAAAAATAAAGAACCATCACTGAATAAATACTTTTAAAGGAAACTTATGTATAAGAAGTTTTAATTTGTACTTTATTTAAAATAAAAATAATTTCTTCTTTGATTTATTACTTTTATTTTATCAGAAATTTAATTTATATAAATATTATTAAGAAAAACTTTTGAAAATCTTAATCTTTTTAAATCTAATGTCACAAATGCTAATAACAAATAAATATCAAAATAACTTTAATAACATAATAATGATTAGAATACATATTACTTCTTCAAAGCATGGAAGATTCTTCTTTTATATTATACATACATGTATTTAATATCATGCACAAAGTTTTTGTTAAAAATATATTGTGTGCATACAAAACAGCTTGTTACAAAATAAACTATTTTCAAGAGACGTTTTGAACTAACATTTCACAGTGTAAATTGTTCTTTACAATAAATTTTACTTCTGTGAAAAGTTTTGAGCGGATATTTAAAATAATTATAAAATGTTAATTTTTATTGATGAAGTAAACAAAAAACGTAGAAATGTTACGACTTAGCAGATCGATGTACCTACCTATTTCGAAGCCTATAATGACGTCACCACCAAGTAAATGTAAAAATAGCATCAATTGAATGCTCATAGAAACAAATTGCACGTAAAAGGCAGCGGCCCGAGGCGCGGGCCGTCCCTCTGTCAGCTATAGCGTGGCCTTATAGATGGTTGTTTGCGCTCACAGAGTGCGGTGAACAGCGCTCACCGGCGATGCGGCTGTGTGCGAGTTCACGTACAGGCGCACACGATTGCCGGGCACGCACACAGGCTCGCGTGTACGGTGCGTTCCGAAACCGCTCTCTATTCTATCTATGCGAAGGCGTCGTATTGCCACGTATAGCGGGTACGCTCGGGGCGAGGAATTTAGAGGCGGGGGTCGTATCGTTAATTGTTATGAAGTTGATTTCGCTCCTGAAATTCCGAAATAAGTATTTTGAAATAACGCCTATTTTTCGTCCTCTTCGCCATGCGAAATGAGGCCTGTGCCAATTATATGTTAATTGTTTTTAATCTATGAGTGGCACGAGTTGTTTAGGGTGTAGCTTGACACTAGCGCGTCCGTTGTTTCTCGATAGATGGCTGTATCGCGACTCGCTGTTATCAATGACTGATAACCGCTGAAATGTCACTGTGCGGCGTGGACCGAGAGAGTATTTTTGTATGTTGCCTACGTTCGAGATATCGGCTCGCGTCGCTCGCGGTTCACTTAAGGGCTGAAAAAGGCTCACGAGATGAATTTAGAACTTTTTAGAGTCCTGGAGGGATTCAAAAGTTCTTTCGATGACAATGTTAAGCGAATGACCTAAGAATCTGGATTTAGAACTTTCCAATGCCGATAGTTATTATTATTAATGTTATAACTTCTGTTTATCATAATACATATTATATAGTTAGATACTATAAAATCTTAATATAGCTAAACATTTAAAAAACTATTTTATTAAGAAATTCCTTATAAATAAATTCCCGCTTTGTTTTTTCATTATATATGATTTGCTTATATATCGTTCAATTGTGCAACGTAGTTGTCAAATCAATCTATTTAATAAATAATATAATTCTCTATCATATAGGTAACACAAATTTATATTTCTATTGAATAACTATTTCTCTATTGAATATTTTTTATTTTGCCCCTTTTTAAATTTGTTGTTATTGTAGTTTATAAAATCTCTTAGTCTCTTAGTCTAGACTTAATCTTGTCAAATCTAGACTAAATAGGAGCTGCTGAATGTAACACGTGTTTTCATCGTGAACTATGAACGAATTGGCGCCATATTTCACTTACGGACGCATCTTAGCGCTTATTGTCTATGACCCTTTAAACTTTTTTTTTATGATGAATGTCAATTGTCAAGCATAAATTGTATTAATTATCCGATAATCTCACGAAAAGAGGTGGAGTTTGTATTGCCTGAAAAGTCTGTATATTGTTTACGTTATAACAGATTAGTAGAAATAATTAATAAATACTTAAACGTCTACTTATTGGTCATTTAGGTGAAGACAAATGTATCAATTTTTCTCTGTAATAATTCATACATTTCAAACCACAATTAATAAAAATCACAGATAGCGACCTCTCTTGTTTTAGTAATTTGATTTTATAATGATCAAGATGCTTTTTTACTCTCCAGTTTTGATGAGTCA
This sequence comes from Delias oraia, assembly GCA_018230265.1. NCBI lineage: Eukaryota > Metazoa > Arthropoda > Insecta > Lepidoptera > Pieridae > Delias > Delias oraia. The sequence continues at coordinate 3,591 of DWCF01000667.1, read as the reverse complement.
TGTACACACTACGTGCCGCTAAATTCGGCAGACAATTGTCAGAAGTCTTTGAAGACTTCAAAGTTCAGCTCTCATTTATGTTTCTTTGCCTTTTTAGGGTCGAATTATTAAACGCACTTCTACTTACCCAGTTATAACTAAATAACATATTTTATATATAAACTATTATTAACTAAATAATATAAATTATATAATGTTTAATAAATTACTTCATTAGCGAATTGGTTTTGAGTTTGGTTGCATCCATTTTTGTTGCAAAGTTGAAAAACATATCAAAATTCGGATGAAAATGTATACTGTTCCGAATTATTTATTAAATTTTATGCTAAAAAATAGAACCTATATACATTAATCATCAGTTGAAAGTTTCAATTGCTATCAAATAGGCTTCGAAGTATATTTGACCCTTAATTACCTGCTACGTACTAAGTAGAACATTGTTCCATCGGTTGAGTAGTCATGAATTATTTTTAACAGGAATCCAAACTTGAATATTTCAACTGTGGGACCCACAACCACTGAATAGCCCATCGTCCGCTTGCAACAATTCTTGATTTTTCTCTTTCGTGTTCATTGCGCAGTTTCAACGTTGAGTCATTGACATGCGACGCGCGAGCCGATCTCAGTCTAAAAACTATTTAAAAACTCAACAGGCTAATTTAAGTCTTATGTCAAGCGCATTATGACTATAATACTAAACCAAGTCATAACACATGGTGTAACCAACGTGTAACATATGGTGTGATTTTTCAAACTTCCTTCGCTATGGCACTATTTAGAAAATAAAATCTTTTATTGTTAACGAAAATGATTTTTCCTATTTAAAAACTATTTAATAGTTTAATTTAATTTAAATTTCAATTGAATTTAACAATTTTTCAATCATAGAGTAGGTAGTTCTTTTCCGTATTAAACTATGAACCAATTTTGATTTATTTTCAAGCTTTAGAATGAGACCTTCTAATATTTAAGTTGCAATTTTTACCGCATTTTAAATAATAATTAATGTTATATGTAATAAATACTGTTAAATATTTAATATTTATTAGTTAGCTCTCTTACATAATATAAAAGATTTCTTATTTACACAAAAACACTGGTCATCATGCTGCGATAAAAAAATTGCTAAAAATAATAGCAAACTGCTAGATAAATAATGAGGTTACGTCTGAGGCGGGAAATATTTCAAAATGGCCGCCTTACTTCGTTACGTTCAAAAACGATGGGAAAGATGCAGAGAGCGTAGAGCGAGCGGGTGTCACGGATGGTTGCTTGTGAAATTTTCCCGCAAGTCTTTGCTCGAAAGCTCGTGCCGGCTACTGCTAAGTCAAAAGAACATGGCATAGTTGCATTGATGTTGATCGCAAGTTGCGTCTGACATTGCGTGTTCGGCCACAGAATAAAAAACACGGCATTGTATTTGCATTGCATTATTAGTTATTATTTTGCGAACATTTTTAATCTGCCTAGTTCAAATCAATGTCTAAATATAAAAATAAATTATAATACTTTAATGAAGTTATATTATAGAGAATTTGTAGGTAAATAAATGCACAGGCGTTTTGGGCCCGGTTGAATCCCGGGAGAACAAATTCAGGGAAACCCTATTTTTATTTGTATAGAAAATTTAAGCACAACAAAATAAAATGTTGATTTTGTTTAAGAAAATAATAATTAAAAATAATTTAATGATATTATAGAAATGAAACTCTACATCAACAGTTTGTTATGGGAAAATAGGCCTTGACATTCGACCTGTTGACGCTTTAGAGTTTAGATCAAGGCTTTTTCGTTGGTAGGCATTATGCATTAAGTAGTGTTAAAAAAACAGTACTTCTATAACGCTTTGTATATATTGAAATACTAAATAGTGACTGATACTCAAACTTGCTGTTTAACGTATAAAGTATACTTTACCTAGATGTTTTTTAAATTCATGAAAATTTCTCCGTGAGTACAGATATTTATATATTTAGTTGCACAAGAAAGAAAAAAATAGAACAAATAAATTAAAAAGAACAATAAATAATGTTTGTGCAACGAGCGGCCTTCTCATAACTAGTTGTTTCTTATGGGCAATGGCAGACAAAAATAAATAACAGATCGTTAATTACTATAATAGTTACTCACAGAATATTCAGCGTGAAACGGTACTTGTACTGTGTTTGGCAGATTGAGTGAGGATATCGAAATTATATTATATTAAAATTTTATTTATTTTTATTTATTTATTTCTAATTATATTATATTCAAAAGCCGGTAACACAACCAATTCGCAGACTATGGCGCGTTAGTTCATGAGCAGCGGTGTTCTCTTACCATATAAGAGACCAATCTTCTTCGTTGTCCGCTAAGAAATGAAAAAAATTATTTGGTAATACAAAGTAAAGGTTTTGAGCTGAATTTGTGGTTAAAAGTCGACTTTTCTGACTTATCTGCTATTTTTGTACTCAAACTCAAAAAGTACTTACTCAAATAGGCCCTGTAAGGGGTACTTTTGCAAGTCAATTACCAATAGTAAAGCTACCATTGGTTCGGAAGATGTACCACTACGAGAAGAACAAGAATAGGGTTTAATTTTTTTTATTGCAAAATTTACAATAGTTGGTTTATTTACTTTTGCTAGTTTAAAAGAGACCAGTTCGTGTTTATGCAGAAGTTTCCATGCATCTTTGTCTTCTATGTGTTGGTTTCTTTTATATAATCTAATGTATATTTATTAAATTTATAGGAATAACTAATTGGAACCTTCTTTAGTGAAAATTTGAAATTCTATGGTCTATAGTCTGTGACATGTTGTGAGTTAAGTCCGCTAGGTGGCAGTACACATCTCGGTATTGCGAGTGTATATAATTTACCGTGCTTATGAAGGTATGTCGTTATATAAGTGAACAGAAAGCTACGTTCGGACGGCCGCACACACGGCCAGCACGCCCACGCCCACATGCACACCGCGCCGCGTCCATACATATCGAGCGAGCGAACCGACCGGCTCGCTCGACGTATTCTTATTATTATGAAAGCAGAAACGCTTTTTGTAGGGCAAAAACTAAATTTGTATATGTACCGATAATAAAGATCGTAATTTTTCGCCGAAGTGCGCGCTGCCGTTCATAGATGTCGCATTTTCCGTCTATTTTCACATTCACTTCTCGATAACGCGTGAGAATAACGCCAGAATTGTCACGGAACTTCCTTGTGCTTATTCATTATGACGCTGACGGTTCAACCAGGTAAATAGACATTGTTATATCACGTGTCAATATTAAACGTCATTAACAATATTCACCCGCGCGAGAGCCAGGCTGAAGCATATGCGGACGCAATAATTGGGCATGCTCGTCCGAAGTGATGCCACGGGCTCACAGAATACTCAATAGAAATTGGTGAAATAGTAGTTCTACTGTGTCTCAGGCCTTTAAAGTGCCGCTTAAGTGGTGCAAACTGCCGGCAACGCTGTGGCGCGGTTGTCCATGGACGGCTGTGTTCTCTTACCGTATCGGAGTATAACCTGATCCTGAAAAAAAAAAATAACTATAGCTTCTGCCCACTTTTTAATATCTGGGCAACTTCTGAATATCTAAAATTTTC
>DWCF01000666.1:0-40990 GCA_018230265.1 Delias oraia | reverse complement strand
ATTCTAATTTTTTCGCCTCACCGAAAGTAAAACTTAATTCTTAGATGCTCGGTATGCGGTGAAAAAGTCAACAACAGAGAAACGTTGGCAAACTGGCAATATCCAACCATAGACATCACTAGCCCTTGCAGAGCCATGCGTGCGTTGCCGTCTTTTAAGGAATAAGTACGCCCTTTAATTGAAGGTCCCCAAGCCTTATTAATTTGTTATGGTATTATCATGATCATTTCCACAGATCCAGAGATTACCCCAAACGTCAACAACACACAAACTTTACCTCTTTCTGTATTTATCGTATTTTAGTTTATGGACTTCCCATTTCGGACACACAGTGACATGTAATTTATATACAATATATATTTATATTATATTTAGGTTGCGATGAGAAAATTGCCCGTTCTACATATATGATGTAACAAGGGCTGAAAATATAAATAAGGTTAGTTATACAGTAACCAGATACCCTTATCAAGTTTTAATTAGTGTGTTTGCCGCAAAGATATCTTTTTACACCACTTGTCTAACTAACCTTCCTATGGTTTGTTAAATAAATATTTTATAACTAGCTGCCCGCGGAATATATCACTATTAATAAATAAGAGTTGAGAAAAGTGAAAATTTAGGTTTACATGTACTTTTAATGTTACATCATAAAAAAATAGAAGACGGAGATGCCTGGAAACTTCTGCATAAGCACCAACTGGATGCTTTTAAACTAGCCAATAGCTTATAAATATCTCAATTATTGTAAATATGGTTATAAAAAAATAAAACCCTATGAGTTTCTCGTTGGGTCTTCTCGTAGATCTTTACAAATAATTGTAAATCGATTGGCAAAAGTGAGGCCTATTTGAATAAATGCTTGTGAATTTGAATGAAAAAAAGTTTGGCTAAAGAAATGAAAAATGTTAACAGAAACACCTACTTGATTATTTCACAAAATTTCATAAAAATCAGTCGACAACGCAACACGAGAATTTTATATAAAACATATTATGTGGTTATATTGTATTGTGTTATTTTTTTTCTTACCACAATCACCTTAATTTTTTTTAAAATGAAAACGGTAGGAAACGAGTAGGAGGTTCACCTAGGATAAGCCGTCCTCCACTGATGGACATCCCTAATTGTTGCAGAGCTGCGGGTGCGTTGCCGGCCTATATAATATGTCTATATTGTAAGAGGCGACAAAGAATAGTAAGGAAGATATAATTATGTACATATATCTCACTGTAATTTGGTAGATAGAGGTAAATCACCACACTGAACCTAATGCAGTATGTATATTGTTTAAGGAATAAAAACATTAAAATTTCTCTTAAGAATTTATGATTTGTATCTCAGGCAGACAACCTAGTAAACTACTTCTACTAATCTGGATATATTTTATATGTCATCAGAGATCATTGGCGCCATATGTTTTTTATAGTTTGAAAATAGAATAAAAGAGGTTTCATATGTATAGAAACTTTTTATTGAAGCGAACGACGATTTTAAACTGTGAAGTCATTTGTCAGATTTAAATATCCCTAGATGTTGTAGATAATGTTTAAAATACTGTTTTAAATCCAATATTATATAAAATCCATTCATATAACCAATACAATGCTCATATAAAACGAATTGACTAGAATTAAAAAGACTAGCACAGAATTTTGTTTATAAATAGTTACGATCATGAACGATTTATCAAAATTAACAATATTTATCGCCATAAAGTTAATTGCGTGAAATCTAATTATCGTACGAATAATACTGCTATTTATTCAAAGGTTGTGCGTACTGAATTTTCATTAATATAATATTCCTTATTAATAATTCGCGTCCGTTTAGCATTTCAAGCGAAGGACTCTCTTGTGTACTTAATATAAATTTTGCTGTATATTGATCTGTGTTTTCATCTCGTTTACACATTAACGAATTCACGTAAATTAGAGCCTGCTAGTGATTGTAAGATTGACTTGTGAGTTTTTTTTCATTTTATAGTGGACAACGGAGCTGGTGGGTCTCGTAAATGGTAAGAGAACACCGCCGCCCGTGAACAACCACGCCACAGTCCGCGCATTGGTTGTGTTGGGGGCTTTTTTTGGCTCAAGCGGCAGCTTTAAGGGCCTCCGATATCCTCAGTCATTGCGAAACACAGTACAAGTACCACCGTTTCACGCTGAGTAATTCTGTTAGATGGTTTAAAAATATTATTAGACATATGACAGATACTGATCACCCAAGTTATACTGGTGTTACGGTAGAACTCGTGCATGTAAAGAACGCCATTTCTAATTTTCCATTTTGAAACCAGATTGACGCAAAGAAAAATTCAAATGAGTTAAAAACAAATGATTAATGGTTTTTGAAACAAAAATATATGATTTTCTAACCATATAGGAGATATTTGAGATCAAAGTGGCAGCAGGGTCGACAAAACGGCAATTTCATATGTAAGTACATAATAGTATAAATAATGAACATCGCATTAGATATGACCTCAAAACAAAATAAATTTATTTATATCAATTAGACCTGTTTAAAATAAAATATAAATATGTTTCAAGTTATTTTTTTGTTATTTAATGGAAATTTAACTTACGAAACGTCTACCTATACGAATAATTCGACAAAATGCCCTACTTGAGGTTTTATATAAATAAATAAGAAATTCTTATACTTATATGTCTACTACCATAGGAAATTTTATCCAACAAAAGTTTTCAAACACTATTAACTAAAAGCAGATCTTAGTTCTTAACACTTCAAAGTTTAAAACATAACTTCCATAGACAACACGAGCATTGAGTACAGAGCGTTCGCGCGCGTCGCCTCACAGACAGGAACTAAGCAGTAACAACGTTCCTACAGGACTTAGCGATCGATACAACGTATAGTTATTTATAACGCAACAGATTATATTGAGAAGTAATTAATCTGTCGTTGGGTATTAACAATAAGAAGAACGAGTTTTGGCGCCATTGAAACAACGAGCGCCATTTTACTTTCCAAATTCTGTGTAGTTTCAGCGTAAATATTTCAGTATTGTGCACAGTTAAAGGAAAACAAAATAATCAATTGTGATGTCGTCAAAATTATCAATAAAATTAAAAAAAAATCCTTATTATAACGAGTAAAAAATTAAGAAATGGTATGGCACCCAACACCGTAAAATATTTAAGATTAAATAGGAATATCTGAGTTCGTATATATTTAATTACTATTTTATTATATTATTTATTTAAGATGTTACGATAATGATTGAAAGTTATTAAATTTAAAAAATCTAACTTTGTTTTCGTAATTATGTGCCCCAAAAGCTCAAATTATATTTCACTGGGATTGTAAACTACTGCTTACATATTGTATGAGTTTCTAATAACTATGTACTTCTGCCTTAGCTAGCTACATATTCATAAATTACATTGTTTTCATATTTATTCTTATAGTTTACCGGGCAACTAAGTATGCGTCCATGGTATGAGATCACCGCTGCACATGAACAATCGCGCTTTAGTTGTGTTGCCGGCTTTTTACCTCAATTGAGCGGTATAATCTCGCAGGACTAAATCTTCACTCACTCAGCGAAACACAGAAGGAAAACGTCTTGTTTCACGCTGGAATTCTGTGAGCACGTGGCATCACTTCAGATGCCTGAGCATATGCTTCAGCATGACACATGTACACTGTTAAGACACTTGCTCAGGACTTCCAAAGACCGAATAAATTATACATTTATATTCAAACTGGAGTTCGAACGCGGTATTCTTGAGTTTAGGCTAGCTTACAAGACCATCCGTAAATTATATGGCTTACATGTTAACATAAAATGTATACTATATAAGATATTATTGAATATAGATATTTAAATTGAATACTATTGAACAATCTTAATATAAATGGGAACATTGATTGCCGAATCCTATTTGGGTCATGTATTTTTATTAAGGTACTCGATACAGAATTGAATCGATGAATGAGGTATTGATACAAAAGGCTGAATGGATCCAAGGTAAGGCGGCATAGTGAATGTCAATGCGCGTTATATGGAAACGGGTTGCTCTTAGAATTTCAAATCGGGAACCAGGTGTGAGATTATGTAAAGCCACTTCTTACTGCATTCATAACGCGTCAAATGTAACCAATGAATGACCGTATAAGGAATAACACTAAAAATTCTGTCACTCTTTCGCTTATGTGCGTTTGTTGTTGTTAAAATGAGATAGAAAATTAATAATATAAATTATTTTAGCAAATTTATAATATGTTTAATATTATAATACGCTAATAATATTTTATTCTATTTGTATTATAAATGGTGGGTCTCCTAAATGGTAAGATAACACTGCCGCCCATGAACAACCCCACCACAGTCCACGCATTGATTGTGTTGCCGGCTTTTACGCCATTTAAGCGGCTTTTTTAAGGGCCTCGGATATCCTCACTCACTCTGCTTTTAGTTTCACGCTGAGTATTCTGTGAGCCCGTGGTATCACTTCGGATGAGTCGGCCCAAATAGTGCGTCAGCATAGCTCTGCCAAGGGTGAACATAGATTTAAATGAAACAATATATTAAACATGCTCTCCCCTTCTCGCTAACGTCCATTGCTTTCTGTTAAAACGAGACATAACACTTTAAAAATATTTGATATCTTCATAACTGTAGACTATAACTTCATAACTTGCTGAAAGTATAGCATCTTTGTATAATTTCAAAGTTGCTGGTCACTTCGCTTTTTTAATCTAAACATCCAAGTCACGTCTGAGAAGTTATGAGGCTTAATCATCGTTCTATCATTTTAATAAATGTCGCAGTTTATATTAAAATTAGTATTGATATAGCTAGAAATATTAAATACGAAGCTTCAAATATACACCACTAATATTTTTACATATTAGTAGTGTATATAAGACCTTCCGAAGTTCAAATCTATGGTTTTCAGCGCCATAATCAAACCATGTGCCATATATTTTCACCCTTTTTAAATACTCATATGTCGCGACACAGGCAATAACTTGGTTAAGAACTTTTGTCCTATGATTTGTGTGTCTGTTTTGTGCTCTCATAAAATTCTTTTAAGAACTTTTGTGTTTACTTATGTTCTCTTTAAAAGCTTTTCATATAAAGCAGTATAAATAAACGATGTTTTTAACAAATATATGATAACTTTGTGCTCCGTTCCGTGCGTAATTTTTTTTATAGTATAGCGGACAACCGTGCTACAGTCCTCGCATTGGTTGTGATGCCGGCTTTTTACGCCACTTAAACGGCATTTTAACTGCCTCCGATATCCTCACTCACTTAGCGAAATACAGTACATGCACAGTTTCATGCGACTATTCTGTGAGCCCGTGGTATCACTTCAGACGAGCCGGCCCAATTAATGCGTCAGTATAAGCTTCAGCATGGCTCTTCCACGTAATATAAAGAATTATTGAACTGACATGGGATTTGAATGTGAATGATTGAACGAATATATGAGCAAGGAAATAGGATTGCATTATTGTGAATTATGATCTGTATTAATGACAATTTACAGCGATAATCTCGCAAAACAAATAAATCTTATAGTAAATATAAGTTAAAAAAATGTAAATTGTAGGATATTCTTAGAAGTTTCTTGAGCTTTTGCTTACCAGAAAAACCACCCGGTAATGGAATTTTATTTTGAATTTAATCTATTTAGTAACGGAGTTGATTTCATTTAGTTTTCCTAATTAAAAATTAATGACTTACAAGAGGCATATTCATATGAAATTAAATATTTTTATTTTCATGATATAGCATAAGTTGAATTACTCAGCAAAAGTTATTTAAATTTGTGAAAGATAAGAATGACATTAACAATAAATTACGCCAAAGATCGTCTGCCACAAGTTACCAGAACATAGCATACGAAATAAGATGTTTGTTTGATTATAGTTTGACGATTTATATCTTGAACAATTTTTTGAATAACAATTTAGTTTTCATTTCTATTAAGTTAAATTATACACAAAAATGTTTGTCTGCTTGTAATATTACTGCTAAACACATGAACCGATTTTTTAATTTTGTGTTTATTTGAGTATGATCTTTACTCTTAGATAATTATGAAGATATTTCAAGATACATACAATCAAAGACTTTCCAGAAACCAAAGTTTAAGCTGTTAAAAACTAAAATAAAACGCTTCAAAGTCCCTGAGAGAGACATGCTGACGTACTACTTAGGTCGGCTGCTTCAAAGTGATGTTATGGGCTCACAGAATGATCAGCGTAAAGCGGTATCTGTCCTGTTACGCTGAATGAGTGAGGATATAATAATTAAAGCGCGAACAATGGCGCTGTTGTCCATGGAAGGCGGTGTTCTCTTACCATATAGGAGACCTACCTGCTCCGTCAACGGCTATACGTCGAATTCTTCAGGAGAAAGCTGACTCAACAAATAAAATGCTGTCGCCAAACACCAAACTCATCTTCAATTTGCATAAAGCCAAAGACTCGTAGTAGTAATATCTCATAAATTAGTAGCAAAACTAGTAAGTTAAAACACCACCACTATCATAAAAAATGTGATGCCTTATATAAAAGACGCATAAAATACTAACAGTACTTTTTATGTTACAAGTAAGGTTTTAAGTGTGTTCAACGGTATAAAATTACCCAATATTTGTGCTTACTAGGGTTGCCATGTAAATGAGATTGATTATAGAATCGATTGATTCCCAAAGAGATGCCTGGAGTTACATAAAATTAAATGGTTCGCGATAAATAAGAAAATACGTTACCCTTACTTACTTTTACATATTAACTAACATCGGGTAAAGCTTTTACCCAAAGTTTTGGGCTTAAAATCTCAACTATTGTCGGTGTGAATAATTTGTTATGCTAATGAAAAAGATATATAACCTTTTTTCGTCTTAGAAACCCTATGTTACAGCTTTGACTACATATGATATATACTGTAAATAGATATCTATTTTGTGGAGTGTATTCTGACTTTTGTAATATTTTTAAAACATTAGACTACCTTAATCGTATCTTGTTTAAACTGTTGTATTTTTTTGACATTGGATTTTTAATGAAAAATATGACATTTTCTAATGAATATCGGTTGGCAAAAGTTCGGAAGACTCACCTAGAATAAGTGATCTTTTACCCTGGTGTCTCGCCAGTGCTATGTCACCGGGCCGCACGGGTGCGTTTCCGGCCCTTATGAGATAGGTACGCTCTCTGTAGAATGTTTCTTAGTCGTATTAATTTGAAAATACATCTACCGGCAGCTAATTGCACTGAATTGTGGTGCGCGATACAAAATACCTTAAAAACACTCAAAAAAACTTCTAAATCCTTACAGGTACAATTCAAAATACATATTATATAACATTCTGCGGTGAAACATCGTTAAAGATCGATGATATCACTTTGTTGGATATAATCCAATATAACATTGGATGGCTCCACCGATTCCGCATTTTAGAACATTTTTTATATCTTCTAAATAAATTTTATCTATACTAACATTTTAGAGGTTAATTTTATGTGTTTATAACATTGTTGGCCGTACTTCTTAATCTACTGAACCGATCTTGAAAATTCTTTAACAGATAGAAAACTACGTTATTTGTGAATAACTAGGCTGTATAACAACCTGAAAAATAAAAGGCTTTTTTATGGCAGTCAATGATAATGTTTCTAACAAACGCTGCCTTAATGATGAGAGATTATTGAGATCTAGAGTAAATTTGTAGAGTAGCAGTAGTTTAATTGTTTATAAAAAAAAGTAGAGTAGTATACTGAGGATGAGAAAAAAGAGAAGTATACAACTACTAATAAAAACCTCTGAGATAGCACATATCTCACTTTCCTAAATATTTGTCAAAACAACATTTGCCGGGAAAACGACATTAATTACACATATATTGATAACATTCGATAAAGAAGTCTGAATTTATTAGCCTTATCTTTTATTACTTAAGAATTATACCTGCCCGTGGGTGAGCTATGCTGAAGCATATTATGCAGGGCCGGCTCATCCGAAGTGATACCACGGGCTCACAGAATACTCATCGTGAAATAGTAGTTTTAATTGAATCGGTATCTCTACTATGTTTCGTAAAATGAGGGAAAATATCGGAGGCCTTTAAAAATAAATGCTTAAGCGGTGTAATATGCCGGCAACACAACCAATACGCGGACTATAACGCGGTTGCTATTAGGGGACCCAGGTGGGTCTCCGCTGTACCATAAAAAAAAATTTATTAAGTTCACTGTGTTCATTCTATTTTCTTTTTAATGCCAAGATCTGAATAATAATATTGATCGTTTCAAATGGTTTTTGGTTACTTTTAGGGACACAACATCAAGGGGTAACTAACCCTAATTTACTGATACGCATGGGGTCTCTGCTGACATTTTTATTGCTTTAATAATAACCCTTAGTGTAATTAAAATAAATGCCATATTTGCTTTTAGTGAGGTAAATTGCCAATTTCAACAGTTGTCCAAATACGTAACAAATTTTTGCTCATAATAAAGAATTTTTTATTTGTCTTGATAAAGTCACAGACAGAGTGTTATGTACTTAATTATTACAAATTCATCTTTGATTGTAGATGCTAAATATATGTTTACATGATGGCTTCCATTAATTCCGTATTTAATTTTAACTACCAATAATTATGGACCTAGTAACTCTCCAAAATACTTGTAATAATCTTAGAGGTATCCTTTTTTACAATCAATATATTTAAAATAAATTCACGCAATAATATTTCATAGCAACTTTGTCAGCAGTCTTCTCGTTTCAATGGACAGAAAAAATATGGTAAATTTTTTAATACAATTTTGACTTTTTATATTTATTTAACAGAGCCATGCTTAACCATGGGAGAGCCATACTAAAGCATATGCTGATGCACTAATTGGCCCGGCTTGTCCGAATTTATACCACCGGTTCACAGAATACTCAGGGAGACACGGTACTTGTACTGTTTTTGCAGAGTGATTGAGGATGTCAGAGGCCCTTAAAAGTGCCGCTTAAGCGGCGTAAAAAGTCTGCAACACAACAATGCGCGGACTGTGATGCGGTTGTCCATGGGCGGCGGCGTTCTCTTACTCAGGAGACCCACCTGCACCGTCATCCGCTATATTATAAAAAAACAGAAAGATCTATTACACTACGAACATTAGTATGTTTGTAGAAAAATCGCATAAATTTCCCAATGAAATATATGCCTTATAATATATGTTTTTATATAAAATAAACTTAAGTGAAAATATGAGCTATTTTTATTAAAGATTTCCATTGAATAGAGTCTGAGAATGTAGAAATTTAATCGAACGAAGATTGTGGCATACCGAGACAGGGCGGGTCTTAAAAGTTTTATAAGTCATCAAGCCTTTTATTTGCAGCAGATGCGTTTTTCCCCAACATATGTATGACAGTGTAAAATCAAAAAGCGAAATTGCTCAGTATCCATTTTTTTCACGATTACGTGGATTGCTTCTCTCAAAACGCTGTATCTCGTAAACCAATCGACCGACTGATGTGTAAGTTTGACTAGTATTATTTGAAGGTTGGTACTGTTGAAATATCATAGGGAATAGTATATGTTGACGCACCAGTTGGGCCGGTTCATCCGAAGTAATACCACGGGCTTACAGAGTACTCAGCGTGAAACGGTACTCTTGTACTGTGTATCGTAGAGTGAGTGAGAATATGTGAGGCCCTTAAAAGTGTCGCTTAAGCGTCGTAAAGAGCCGGCAACACAACTAGAGAGTGGATTTTTTGCGCAGACTGTTGTTCATGGGCGGCGGTGTTCTCTTACCATATAGGAGACCCACCTGCTCCGTCTGTAATAGAATAAAAATTATTATTAGCGCCGTGTTATAGAAACAACACGGTATATTCAATCTGTCTTGTAGAAGTTCAGTATGATTCATATTTATTAAATTGTTTAAACCGTCTTGTAACAAAGAGAACGCAGACAATGCTGCATTAATAGGGCCAAACGATGCTTGACTTGCGCAGAATTGATCTTGCAACTGCGCGTCACGCACTGATTGCTGACGTCACAATTCATATTTTGCATGACAAGATATTAATAATTGAATGCTTATGAAATAAGTTTGAGACATATCATCATCATCATCATCATTTCAACCGTAAGACGTCCACTGCTAGACATAGGCCTCCCCTTGATCTTCCATGAACACCTGTCGGAGGCGACCTGCATCCAGCGTTGAGATATATAACAGTGTTTAAATAATTCAATTTTTTATTGTATAGCGGACAACTATAATACACAAGATGGCCTTATATATTCAGAAATTCTTGATAATATAATAGTTATATGACAGTTATATAAGAGAAATTTTCTTCAGAAAATTCAGGTTCGTTATTTGAAGCCTTATTTATGAGGGATGTTATATATTACTCCGATCTTTGCATGAAAGATTTATCTTGAATGAAAATCTCAAGATATTGCTCTCGGTTTACTTAGGTTTTGACGTTTACCTAGATTGCATAATATATATCTAAAACATAAAAATACCTTCAGCATTATTATCTCTATATTAAAGAATTCATGAAACAACTTGACAATAAATGGCTCAGAAATTCAATTAAATAATTGTAACATTAGGTCATACTCTATTTGTTGTGAAATGAGTCACGCCATTACCACCCCTTACTATTCAATGAAATTGTCACGTAGAGGGATGACTAACCAATAACCATCGGTTGCTTTGAACTAATTGCGACTTTGTATCATTTTAACGCCTTCTTAGCTCATTGGTTACGTCTCTGACATTCAATAAGTTTTAAAAGACTTAGAATTCGATTCACAAGAAAAATTGTAAACTAATAATTTACGAAATATTTACTTTTTTTCACAATGGAAAGACTGGTTCCTTTTATTGTAAGATCACCGCACATGGACAATTACGCCGCAATTCGGGCTTTGGTTGTGTTGCCGGTATTTTACGCTTAAGCGCATTACTTAGAAGGACTCGTTAACCTCATTAACTCGGCGAAACAGTACAAGTGATATTTAATTCTGATTCTATGAGCCAGTGGTGTCATTTCAGACGTTCTGGCCTAAGTAATGCGTAATCATAGCTATTAGACTTGAAAAAGAGAAATAATTTTTCAATGACCGACACAATTGTTAAATACAGACGACGCTGCCGTCTTTAATTATTTAGTGACACTAATAAGATAATAGTTACGTAATTTCATTGTAGTATTTTATAATTTTAAATATTTACCATATATTTTAAAAGCAGTAACTTTTCACAGGAACATATGTGTTTGCTAAAGGGATGTGCAAGTTTTAAAAGCTCTCCAAAAATTGTTAAAAGTACTTAGAGTTTGTGAAGTGTAGATACTACACTCAAAAACCGCTTAGTGCTTTTCAGAAAACGTAAGGGTGGGAATGGAATCATATCTTACAACAACTCTTTTCTGCGAAAACATCCCAACTGAATTTACCAAAGTGATTTTTTTTATAAATTATTTGGCAACCTCTTTCGTTATCTTATTTTTTTCTTCTCTGACAGCTCACAAATAGATAAATTTTAGCGATTACAACTGATTGGTTATTACAACATTAAGGTTTTGAATATACCTACCACAAAGCGACATTTATTGGGGTCAAATCTTGAACAATAATTTTTTCAGTCTTTGGAAAAGCTCGACAGTGGTCGGGAGAGTGTTCTAACACTGTCGTATCCATGGAAGGGCCATGCCGAAGCATATACTGACGCGTAAATTGGGCCGGCTCGTTCGATGTAATACCACGGGCTCACATACCAGCATGAATGATTGTACTTGAAACGGTGATTCTACTCTGTTTCGCTAAGTGAGTGAGGATATTGGAGACCCTTAAAATGCAGCTTAAATGGCGGTAAAAACCCGGCAACACTACCAATGCGCGGACTGTGGTGACCATGGTTGTCCATGGGTGACGTGGTTCTCTTACCATATAGGATACACACCTGCTCAGTTGTCCACTATAGTATTTAAAAAATCAAAATATTCTCCAAAAGGTTTTAAGGTAATATTTCTAACGTAAATAGTAAAAGAAAAATCTTTTGTGTATGATTTACAGACGCGGATTCAGGTAGGTTATCCCGGCTTAATTCGAATGAGGATAGGATTCCTGGAGGCGTCAATGCTGGCGTTTCGCTACGAGTTTACGTACTTTATTGATATAACATAAGATATCTATTTCATGAAAACATGGTTTAGGATTACTAAATAACTCTGAAAACATCACGCAAAATAATTTATAAAATACGCATTAAATGTTCTATTACTTCGCGTCTTAGTATCTGTTTCAGAGAGTTTTATGGATCTGAGTTTTTGAGTCTGATTTTTCAGAAGATTCTTTGTGCCTTTACAAGTTACACGGTGAAAAATTTTACTTGAGTTTTATTTATGGGCCACATTACAATTTTCCTCTAATTGTAAACATTTTAAAAAAGTAAATGTTAAAAAACTTTATCAAATTTAGACATAAAACCGGAAAAATACAGTTTTTAAATAAATATGAAACAAAAATGTTGCGCTACCGCCAAAATTACCTGTGATATTACGCAAAATTAGCAGCAGATAAAATTATGTATAGACAATGTAGAGTAATTGATTGTGACAAGCGACGAATATAGATTACTTTTAGTCTATAACTATAAGGAAACGAAGCTTCCTGTGACAGTTTTGAACGTGATATCCGGACTTATTTCTTTTTCACTTTGCTCCACAGAATATATTATATTTGGAAGTTAAATAAAGAAATAAAGAGAATTTATATGTTAAAAAAATTTGATTAAAAATATTGCATATTCTGTAACAGAGATATCTTTTTAATATCTTGATTTATATGTGAGTTTCACGAAACCATTTTTCTTACCGAAATGGTGGCGAACGAACAGGAGGCTTACCTAGGATAAGCGATCCTTCGCTTTTGGATACCTCTAGCCTTTGTGGTGCCGCGGGTGTGTTGCCGGCGTTTAACAAATATATAAGTTCTTATCTTAAAGGTAGCCAAGTCATATGGAGTTCGACTGTTATGCAAGGTCATTAGGTAATTCAAATCTGATTTAATATTAAGATATTTTTCATCAACATCAATATTTGTGAGATAATCATTAAATTTAAATTGTATTATACATCTAAACTGACATATTATGTGCCTAGATAAAGCGTATTTAATAAAAAAGAAAAATAGAATAAAGAAATGAAAAGATTTCCTCAGGATTTCCCGTTTTATCTAGCTCAAACAAAACGTTCCATAATCTCTGGACTCAGTTGAGAGATTAATCCGGCGACTGATCGGCTCCGTCTAGGTTATTGCACTCAATGAGTCACAATTTCATACTATCGATTTACATGGCAATATTAATGGTGGTTAAGGTTAATATAGTTTAGATTCACGGTCAGTTTTATAGTTCACAATTTGTCCTACACGCAGTGTAATTTAGTACTTCAGTACATATAAATATTTTACGGATAATTTATAAGTAAAACAAACAAAATATAGTTTTTTTTAAAGGTTTGAATCACCATTCTTTACAATCAACTGCCTGCAAAGGAATTTAGAAGGCATTACGACTTGAATACCACAAAAAAAGAGCTTATCTATCTCTCAAAGGCTGGAAATACACCTGCGGCACTGCTGATGCTAGGGTATCCATTTTGTGGGTACCATAAGTAAAAGGGGTATTTCACCCATGCGAGAGCTATGCAGAAGCATATACTGACGCACTAATTGAGCCAGCTCGTCCGAAGTGATAACACGGGCTCTTAAAATACTCAGTGTGAAATGGTAGTTGTTCTTGAAACAGTACTTCTACTGTGTTTTGCTGAGTAAGTGAGGATATGGGAGGTCTTTTAAAATACCGCTTAAATGGCACAAAAAGCCGGCAGCAAAACCACTGTGGCGCGGTTGTCCGTGGGCGACGGTGTTCTCTCACCTTATAGGAGAACCACCTGCTCCGTTGTCCACTATCCTTAAAAATTATATCCATTTATTGTTAATAAAATGTTATATTTTTATTAAAAAGTGGTATGATTGTAATTTCTTAGTATATATATATATATATATATATATAAGTTCTGTGGGATATACTATGATCCCAGTAGTATAGAGCACTAGTTAGGGAATGTATGTCAATGCTTTCAAGACACTGTTTGACACACTTCCTGTACCGATGACGTTCTCTTTCCTAATGATGGCGTAAAATTCGTTCACAACCCGCGAAAACCATTTTCAATTTTTAAATCTACATATAACTGGTTGTTATGGTACAGTGGCTCATCGTAATAAATTTGTTCATTCGTTGTAGAAAATAAATGTACTTTAAATATAATTTATAATTTTGAATATCAATAATTAACATTTTTATTATGAAATTTATTTAATTTTAAAGTAATATTAAACTCAGTTCAAAAAATAACTATCATAATAATAATTACAAATTAAATAATATTTATTGATTTTAAACCTTTTTTTACTATTGTCAAGTCAACGCATTTACGTTAGTCAATATATATGTCTGACTCTTTGAAATTATGTTACGTAAAAACGTGAATTTGTAATTGTAAAATTACGTTACGTGAAATTAGGCGCGAAACACACCGCGCATGCGTACGCAGAACAGCTGTCGGACGCCATATTGATAGGAATCTACACGAGGTTGCATTATCAATTATTTTATTTATTATCTGTAGCTTATAATAACGAAATTAATTTGCATTACGAAACACTAAAATAAAACATGCAAAATTTAACTCCGCCTAGAGTATAATAATTTATATGATAACTATTTTGATTTTTTTGTTATTAATAAATTTGCTGATCCTATAACACATGGCAAATATTTTTTTGCATTTTAAATTCATTTTCACCCGTTTGCCAATATTAAAAGCAAATGGATCGATACTTATGTTTTCACCAAACGTTATCTAGGTTATAATTTATAAGTACATTTAGTATTTCCTTCTTTGAAATCATAAATATAGTCATATATAGTATATGTATATATCGTATATGTATCGGTACTCACTGGCTGCTATGTGTTCGCTGGGTCGATTTTCTTCGGTGGGTGTCCGTTTTTCTCAGCGTATTCCGCACTTAATGTATGCGCTTTCAATATTTTCGGTTTCGACATATTATCAAACGTGTGACACGGAAAATTCGTTGTACTGTAGCGACGCTGAACAGAATATAAAAAAATTGGTTCCTTTGAAACACTATTACATTAAAGCGATATGTTACAGTTTAGAATAGTTATATGAGACGGATTAATTGGATGTATTCTTGTTGAAATACAATTTTTTTGGATTATTTTGTTATGTACACGAACGGAGTGAAGTTATATGAAAACGGTGGCTTGGTGGAGCCGTGTGAAGTGCGTAATAACGCATGCGCGAAGGGTTGATTTGTGTTGCCAGACTGATAAAAATATTAAAACGTTCCTAGTTTTTACTGTACAGTGAATAGGGAATAAAATTGTATGCAATAAATTTAAATGCCACATGGGGTATTTTAAAGGGGCTAATATTCAGCTATTGTGACTGCTAGATCTGTAGGATTAAGTTATAAACTGGTCCTCTAAGCTCGTAAAATGAATAAGCAAATTGGTATCTATTTTCATTTAATTTAATACATTTAAGATTTACACAAGCTAAGCATAAATTGTAAATGAGGAGTTCCAAAAATATAATTGGAAAATTAGTTTAAGTCTTAACCATATAATAGTCAGTAGTAAAAACGATATTTCGAAAAGACTACTGCCTAAAATTATGTTAAATGTATTATGTAAATAGTATATTTTTTTATTCTATATATATTTATTCGATTTTATAATATATAATATAGTATGCGGAAATTAATAATCAATTGTAAATAAAATAAAATAAATAAAAATATATTATCTCAAAACATCGTGAGGAGATTTAAAAAAAAGCGTACGACGTAATCCAAGTGGTAAGCGTAATCCCTAAAGGGCCGACAACGCAAGGGCTGGGGGTATCCATGGGCGTAGGACAACTTAAATTCAGTGCAACTCTTGCCCATTTATATCCTTGTTTTGCATAAAAAATCCTAACTGAGCTTACATAGTGACGTTAGTAAATAGTTATATATTTAATTCTAGGTCAATAAAGATTTTTGTTATGGTATAGCGGACAACGGAGCAAGTGGGTCTCCTATATTGTAAGAAAACACCGTCGCTCATGGACAATCGCGCCACAATCCTCAAATTGGTTGTGTTGCCTGATTTTTACGCCGTTTAAGCGGTATTTCTATGGGCCTTCCTAATAACTCAGCGAAATATAGTAGAAATACCGTTTCAAGTACAGCTTCATTCCACTTCACGCTGAATATTGTGTTATAACTTCAGACGATCCAATTAGTGCGTTAGCGTATGTTTCAGAATGGCTCTCCCACGGGTGCGCCAGTGTTAAGACACTCGCCCGGCCACTGTCAAGCCCTTCCAGAGAAAGAAAAAACTATAAATTAAATTATAGTTAACTGTCCGGCCCGGACTTCGAATCCGATAGCTCTCTTTTAAAAAGTGAAATAAATATAAAATCATTTATAAACTGTTAAAACGGAATATGAAAATGTAAAATTCCAGATATCCGTTTACAATTGAAAAGCGAAAAGGCTTTAAAACCATAAAAATAAACCAGTTAAAGGGTTTGAAGAGAGTGGGAAAACACTAGACCTGTTTCGAATAGACGTGACTCACAGTGGTGCAATAGAGAAAAATCGATCGGCGACATCAGTGTTTTCGCTGCATTGTGTAGCTAGGCGGTAGAGTTAGCAAAATCATAACATTTTTAAAATAAATACAAATATACAATAAAATAAATAATTAGTTAAGCGTGCGGGTTAAGGTGGGCCTCCACTATGGTAAGAAATTACCGCCGCCTAAGGGCAACCTCACCACAAGTACTGATTCACGCTGGTATTCTGTGAGCCTGTGTTATCACTTCGGACGGGGATGCCCAATTAGTGCATAAGCATTCAGCATGGATCTCTCAAGGAAAAAATATTTTTTTTATATATATAGCGATCAATTTGTCCCCTAATAGTAAGAGTTTTTACGTCGCTTAAGTAATATTTTTAAAATTCAGTACAAGTATTATTTCAAGCTAGTATTCCTGTCATATAACTTCGGATGAGCCGGCCCAATATATACTTCTGCATGAGTTTCTATATGTCACTAAAATAATAACATTTTTGCAGATGAAAGAGAGCGTGTAGTTACCGTGAAATCAGAGCATTATGTGAAGATATTAGACGACTTCTTGGTGTCTGAACTGCAAAATTTTGTTGCTATAAGAAAAGACCATGATTTCAAAAGGACGGAGCAACGTACACAAAGGTCCCTGCCACGAGTTCATGAAAGTTTCTTAGGAAAATTGATCTCCAGGAGAGGTGAATTAGATTGTCCCCCACGCTGTCCTGAACCCCTATAGAATTTTTCATATGGCTTTATCTTAAATCTAATGTTTATGTGAAGAAACCGTTTTCCCTGGCGCATTTGAAAGAAAATATCCGTCATGAAATCGCAGTCATTCTTGAGTCCACCTGCCGAGTCGTCATATGTAAATTTATTGCTCGATTAAATGATTGTTGCTAACGCGGAATGCTACATTTGGACAATATTATTTTTAAGAAATAAATTCCTATTATGTAGTTTTATAATGAATAAACATTTTTTCGATATACGACTTTATTTTTACACATCCTATAGTATATTTACAAATAAATACGTCTTTGGCACCTTAAAATAAAATCGTTCCTACACCTAAAACGCTGGCAGCGAACCCGCGGCCCAAAAAGGTCTATGAGTGTCCATGGGCAGAGGAACGCTTGTCCTAGATGAGTTTCGTTTATCTACGTTTTCATTTAAAAAAATATATATATTTCTATAACAAGAATGTAGGTACTTCTACAATAAATTCCTATATTTTTATAACAATAAACTTATACCAAAAATTAAAGTATGGGATCTAGTAGCGTTTTTGAGAAAGCGTTTCAGATCGGCCAGTTTTTAGATATGTTATATTAAGATTTGCACGAAACACGGCCAGACTGTTGATTGAGGTAGTGGTTAAATATTATATAAATATTTTAATTTACAAGAAAAAGGTAAATAATCATATTACCGAAAATAAAAATTCATCAGAGACGTTAGGGCGCGTACCCATGCAATGGCTGCTTAGATATTTATTTTTCTTTGTATTTCTACAATTCTGATATAATACATTTACTAAATAAATTGGCACGAGAGATCTTCGCAACCTTGACACAGACTGCAGATATTGAATAACTTGACGCAACGACATATATGTAATTATTTTATATATATCTACTATATATTAAACACGAACACAAAAGGTTGTCTTTGGAAACTTTTATCTGCACAAAGGTTTTTGATTAAAGTATTTTTACCCGTGAAAAGCCATAAGAGATAGAGAGAGAGAGAGAGAGAGAGAGCCGTAAGCGATACCAC
Organism: Delias oraia; assembly: GCA_018230265.1. NCBI lineage: Eukaryota > Metazoa > Arthropoda > Insecta > Lepidoptera > Pieridae > Delias > Delias oraia. The sequence continues at coordinate 22,492 of DWCF01000666.1, read as the reverse complement.
GTGCTCACAGAATATAAGCACTAAAACCTATTAACAATGTTTATAAAATATACGAATTTTCTCGTTTCAAAATATTTGAACCCCTTAATTTATTTAAACTTGTAATTTATTATTATAAAATTAAAAAAAAAATTATTAACTTAAATTTAATTTCTATAATTTTGTTTATATTAAAATTATTTATATATTTTAATTTAACATCCATCCTTGCACTGTACATTTGCAAGGTTCTGAGGTATAACCGCTTTTGAAAGGTAAAAGTATGTATTTTATGTTTGCACGTCTTAACAAGGATTTTCTTGTTAATATATGTAAATCTATTAAAAAAATTACTTTATTTATCAATTAGGATTCTACAACAGCTTATGAAACTTATGACTCTACTATCGGCTACACGCCTACCCAGATTTGATAAGAGCGAAACAAACTCAAAAACAAGCATTACTTTAAGGAGGACCTATTTTTGTTACGGAATATTTCTGTAATTTTTGCTATCTCTACATTTCAACCCTTGGTAATCCCGAGAGTCTCCCCATTGTGAAATAACAGCGTTTAGTAAATGCGCCATAACCCATAACCACTGCTCGAATTTATTCGGAACAAGACATTTAGATATTCATTCACACGACTGTGTTGTAGTAGGCCTGGGTTCGAATCTGTCAAGTATTGCATATAGATGATCTTTAGTTAGACTTTTCTTCGGCTCATAGTGTGATATACAGCCGAGCGCTACTTTTTTCGCTTTTAATAGTTATAAGTAATGTATAGTATTTTTTTCGACAAATAAAGCTTAAATTGTGATATCTATAATATCTATAAAGAAAAATTACTATCAGGAAGTATTCGGCGTTTACATATCGGCACTCAGTTTCAAAAAATGGTATACGTAAAAAATATTACGTCATTTCCAAATATCACCAAGACACAAGTATTGTAGAAATAGCTCGAATGATAAATGATGTGTATAGCAGCTGTGTTGCTAAAGAAAACATAGCGTTTTTGTTCGAATGTTTTCGTTCTGGAAATTGCGACCTGTCAAACGACACTTGCACGGGTGGAGAGAAAAATTGTTAATGATGAATTGAAGGCTATTGTGGAAGCGGATCTTACGGAAACCACGTCCGAGTGCGATGCAGGCAGAAGTAAAATGGGAATGTAAAAAACTTGAAATTTACACAATAATAGAACAAAACCTCCAATTCCATATATATATGATCATATTAAAATTAAATACTATATAAGTGTTATTTTCGCCCGCCAAAATATTGAATATTCTATTATTCACATTTGAAAGCTATTTTTAAATGTATAATTAAAAATGATTTCACACAAAAAGGCTGTGAAAATTCTCACACAGTAATTACTGGAAAGGATAATTAGTGAACTATTTAACGTTGACTTGCATTTTATACGCCCATCAAGGTATTCAAAGGCTTCGAAGTTCGAGGGAGAACACAGAAAGCCATCTAGAATTCATGAATAGAGAAAAAATCCTATATAAACTTTTTGTTTTGAATGCCCTATTGTTGTGCTTTTTCTCATTGGAGTATATTTTTAAATTCAGAACTTTTCTGTTGCCCATTGTCCATTTTTAGCCTATGATGTACACAGTATAATTTTGACTTGTCTATGAATTTACGTAGCTTTGTGTTGACCTACTTGGCTCCGAAAAATTGAACCTTTTTTTATATAGTATAAGTAAGAGAACAGCGCCGCCTATGGACAACCGCGCAACAGTCACCTGGCTTCCAACCCAGAACCTCTCGCTTCATGGTAGACTTTTTAAACAACTGAGCTACTAGGCTCACATACTTGATTACGACAAATCTTCGCTATAATTATTATCGATCTGTAGTGTAGTAATTTTATCAGATTTAAGAAAAAATATATAGGAAAATGCAAGTATGTAAGAAATAAAGTAGGTATATACTATTACCTTATCTTCTGCTACCTCTGCTCTGCCCTCGGCTTCCAGAACTCGTTGCTCGAGCTCCGAGAGCTGAAACAAAACATATTTTTATATGACTTCTCGTATAAATTGTATTTCAAAGTTTCTTTAAAAGTTTCTTTAAGTGAGAGTAATTCGAACAAATTTGAACATAAAACGCCATCTATGCTTTAAATTAGTCAACACTTACACAATTTATGCCACCTACCACGAGTTCCAGTGAAAATCTTTGTAAGTATATGAACTCTATTTCCAACCCTTAATATTCCTTGTTCCGCCACCACCCGCTAGGTGGCGTTATAACATATTGTTAAACTAAAAACTGGGTCGTAGCGATGTAGTATAGAAATTTCAGGTATGTTTATTCAGCTATTCATCAGGGAGGCTGTAGAAAGGGCATTATTGTTATGTAAGAGAGCGTATTCGTGTGGTTTCTGAGGCATGGGGAGGCAAATCAGCTAGCGAAAGGGTGGTTAGTTGCGAATATACAGATGTAAGTGAAGGCCAAAGGCTGCGTTTGAAAGGTTTGTTTTATCGAATACGTATAGTGTACTATTTGAATACAGAATGTCTCGCTGAATATTTCGATACAGTGTGTTTACCTGACGTTAGGAGGAAAATTTCTTTGAAAACATGTTGTTCTTTATATTCACAAGATTTCATTGATTAAATAAAGTCACCTATGAGTACTTTTTATCATTTATATTATATTTATAAAGATCACTCAGTATTCAAAACATACATTTAGTAGTTAAGCTCTAAGTGCGACCAAGTTCAAACTAAGACATACTTATTTCTTTACAGCCATATTTAATAAAAAAAACTGACATCGCAACAATGACAATTGACAGTTTAATTTTCTTATACAGCAGACGTGGCAAGAATACAGACTATATATAAAAGATAAAATTTATCACGTTCACGGAAGAGAGAACAGAATGCATAAAGCTATAAATCACGGATACACTTTATTTGCGCAATTATTTCGCATCGAGCATTGGAAAAACATGCCTCGAATCCTTTTCCTAACGAATGAAATAAAAACGCATACGAACGCAGACTTCAAAGGATAATATTCGATAAATCAGAAATGAACGAATCACAGCTCAAAGAAGCGTTTGTTTGTTTTCAGTCCTGTTTCAGTATTCGTAATATTAACCTTTAAAGGACTTTTTAGTCGTTTTATTTCCTTAGTTCAGGGTGATTGCTTTATCAATATTTGATGTAGAATTATTAAAATATAATTATACACTAATATGAAAAGACTAATTAATTCAATAAAGATAATATTATCGGAAACGCCTTTTTACAGTATGGTGGACAACGGAGCAGGTAGGTCTCGTATATGGTAAGCCCATGGTTATAAATTATAATTTATAACTGACCGAACAGGGATTCGAACCCTCGATACCTCTCGCTTCATGGTAAACTTATTAACAACTTAGCTACGAGGCTCGAAGCTTATCAGATTCATATGATATTTTGTGTATAGTAGGTCTGAAAACATGTCGAAATATTTATTTTATTTAAATGATAGTCCATCTCAATAGACCAATACAAAGCTACGTTATTTGTGAAAATGAAAAGGCCTTTTCATTGTAGTCGGATTTGCAAAGTAAGTGGAAGCAAAAACGATGTTTCTTACGAAAAAAACCCAGCGATGACAAATATATATATATTTTTATATATAATATATATTTATAGAAAAAAATTTTAGAACTTCATAATGCATATATCATAGTTTGCGACAGCATATATCTAACTTTCATAATTTATAAGGCAAAATATCCTTCATAATAAAATTTACGACTAAACTAGTATAGTATATGAGAGTAAATAAATCATTAATAATGTTAAGGGTTTACATAAGACTTCATCATAAATCTACATAAATCAGAAACATTATAATACTTTAAATTCTATAAAGAGGTTGAACATCAATCATTATTCGGTTTATGAGGCAAAATTGCCAGCGTTTACATCCGGTACTAAGCTGTCAGATACGTCAACTGTCAATCAGCTGTCAAGCACGAGTGACAGCGATCATCGTGGCTCATATTGCAGGATCACATTAATAGGGATTGTGTCATGAGGTGATCTTTGAATTTTCATAGCTAATAAATGAGAACTGAAAGATATTTACACTTATACGTGATATAAATATAATGTTATTTTTAGTTTTTTCAATTGCGTTTCTATGTATAATTAAAATAACAACATTAAAAGCCCTTATTTCTAGTCTTATAAATTAACAATTATGTGGACAATATAAATTAAAAATTCCTAAAATAATTATTTTCTAATAAAACAATATAATGACATATTGTAAAGTGTTGACAATTAGCATTTGTCTATGCTTGATAAAGAAAACATTCTTATTTAATAAGGAGTCCAAGGTTTTCTTTGTATTTACATATGTATATACAAAAATAATTATAGATAACTTTTTGATAAAGTTAGTAAACAAAATGATTAAATCAGGAAGCATACAAGCTTAACTCATCTAGGATAAGATATTCTTCACCCATAAACATTACTAGCTTTTGCTTGGCCGGGGGTGCGTTGCCGGCCTTTTAGGTAGAACAATCTTTTTTGAAATACCACTAACGGCAGATGATTTCACAGAGAAGTGATGACGGCATAAAATGTTTAAAAAAATGCTCATTTGTGGAACATCAAAGATCGAGGTGATTCGAATGAAATTTCGTATTTCTGCCTCGATGTTCAATGATTAAATTTAGATGCAGGTACTAATCTAAGAATATCCTCAGAACATTCTCCGTATTACGATTAAAGACGCTAAAGGAACCAAAGTCACTACGCAACGTCTATACAAATCAAACCAAAAATCGAGTTAATATGGATTTGTACTTTAATATATTACGTAACATTTATTGGTTAGCTGGAAAACTTATTACAATATTGCAATAACGGTTTCCTCAATAAATAAGACCCACAGAAGTAGTAAACCTTCATAAATAAAGCCTGCTTTAAAGCATCCGAAATCCATTCAATTTTCTGCACCACCACTCATATATCGGAGCACAGTGTATTTGGAGTCTTTGAGGTGCACTCAAGTGGATATAACTTGACCAAAACTAAATGGGTAAGATTCGGGAAGGTTTGTGTTGCTGTAACCACTGTGCATTGGAGCGGAAGTTAAATATCACATGTAAGCTGATCTTGGTTAGATTTTAGATCTTTGTAGCGATGTAATTTAAGCCTACCAGTTACACAAAGTAAGGTATCAGGGTTCGAATCCCAGTCCGAATAAAAAAATATAGTTTAATTTATAACTCATTCGATTTTTGGAAGGGTGGCGGACGAGTGTCTGAACACTGTCGCATCCATGGGAGTGAAGCATACGCTGACGTACTATTTAGGCCGGGTTTTACTAAATGAAACTACAGGCTTGTATGGTATTTGTACTGTTTCGCTGAGTATTCTGTGAGAACGTGGTATCGTTCCGGCTCAATTACTACGTCAGCATATGCTTCAGAATAGCTCTCCCACGGGTGTAATATATTGTATTTTTAAGTTTCAAATAAAAAAATAACGCGAAACGTTACATTAGATATGTAGGTTTAAATCAAAATGTTAAGGAAATAACAATCTCCTAAACTCGAGAGCGATAACAGGAAAGTAACAGGAGGCCAGTTTGTTAATATTTGAACAAGTCCGTCGCTTAGCGATTCACTGGCCATTATTGTTTTGCTACACGTAAAGGATCTTTCAGAGCTTCAGATTTCAGATTTAAGAATGAATTAATATATAATTAATGTATTCAATTGTGCTTATTCTTTTTTATTGTATTGCGGGCAACAGAGAATGCAGGTCTGAGTTATAGTAAGAGATCGCCGCCCATGGATAGCTACGCCAAAATCTACATTTTGGTTGTGTTGCCGGCTTTTTACACAGCTTCAACGGTATACTTTCACTCTTCCAGTATCCACATACATTCGAAACACAATACAGTAAAAGTTGCTTTACATTGGTATTATGTAAGCGCGTGGTATCAATTCGGACAAGCCGACCGAATTACTGCATCATCGTGGCTCTCCCACGGGTAAGAAACCCTGTGTAAATGTTAAATTCATGTGTGAAACGGTAATTACGCGTTTAATAGTACTTGTGTCGTTTCGTTCCGAGAGTGTTATTGTGGCTCTTGATATTATACCGCTCCAACGGCGTAAAAGCCGGCTACACAACTAAAACGGGAACCTTGGTGCGGTTATCCATATGCAGCCATGATATTACCATAAAGAGGCCCACCAGCTTCGTTTTCCGAATACAATAAATACTTGTAAAGAACTAAAGTAGGCTGTAATGGAACCTGTAAAAATTGTTGGGAAAATTGGACTCACGGCAAAACAAGAGTAAAAAAGGCGTATTAAAGTTAGTTATGACAATATAAATAGATCTTTAGTTGAACTAAACATATCTAAAAGATATATCCGATTTATAACTAAAAAATCACACAAAACACTCAACAAAACCACTTCGAATTTCAAATATTAAATCACTTTATGCGTTGGATTTACAAGTAGGGAAATTTGCCCCGTTAAGAAATCGTAAAGCTTGCGAATGGCAGCCCTGAAGCTTTTAACTGCCGCACCTGGTTTATATGATCATACCACCTGCAACTTCGATATTTCTTTTAAACTCTTAAGTGAAAATTTATAGTTTGAAGTGTAACTGAATTCAGTTCGATCATACGTGTTACATACCATGTAGGTACTCAATGGGATAACTTGTTGTAATGTTTCATATAAATCTGCTTATTTAATAAAATTTTTTATCGTTGAATATCGAGGCAGAATACAATATTTATTTCATTCAACTTAGCGTTTCTTAAACGCATTTTGTACCGTGCACCACCAATCTGCGAATGGCACAGGTATTTCCAAACAAATACAACTTGGGGACGTAGAAATAAAGAGTGTATCTATTACTTAAAGGCCAACAACTTACCTGCGGTCTAACCTGGGTTGTACCAATGTGTCAATGAGCATAGGACCACTTAACCTAGATAGTCTTCCAATATTGTCATTAAAAAATAAGTTCCTTCTTAAAATATAAATGTAATAAGTTTATAATAGATTGTATTTAATACCATTTGTAAAATATGATCGAAGTAAAGATAAAAAAAAACGTTTCTTTCATCTCCTAGACAAATACCTGTTTCTAAAACGGTGTAAGTACTAATTACATCTAAAAATTTCAGTGAAGTGAATAAAAACTAGAAAAACGTTAAAGAGATTTCATTGCGATACAAAATTAGCTTGTACGTATATTCCGTTGATAAATTTGACATGGCAACCCGGGTAACGCATCAATCATGCAAGTATGCCGGTGTTGTGGTCTGCCCGTGATAAATTACATCGCGCGATGCGAGGATATATTGCCGCCATGTTGGTAATGACCATGCACGAAGGTTCGCGGGCTAAAGAAATACTTTGTAGATAATGTTATGGAAAATAATATTATATCTATATATAAATATATATTTATATATATAAATATATATGGTAAGAGAACACTGCTGCCTATGGAAACAGCGCCATCGCGCCATTGGTTGTGTTGCTGGATTTTTAAGCCACTGAAGCGGCATTTTTAAGGGCCTCCGATGTCACTCACTCAGAAAAACACAGTACAAGTACCGATTCACGCTGAGTATTCTGTTAGCTCGTTGTATGACTTCGGACAAGCTGGCCTAATTATGGCGTCCACATATGCTTCAGCATGGCTCTCCCAGGGTAAATATGAATGAAATTTACTTTTCATTTAATGGCCATAGATTGAAAATATATAGTTTAGTTTTGCAATTCAATTTCAGTGTCTGGATTTTAGATTGCTTTTAGATAAGATCAAAGATCTGATAGATATCTGGACGTTTTACTTAATTGATTTTAATTGTGCTATATTTTTACTGCATTGGTTTAAATTTCTTGAATTTTCTTTATATATTTATATGTATATAGATACATATATATTTATATATACCTTTTCTGGTAAAAAAGTTGGTAATTTATAATTCTATATAGCGTCTAATAGCGTCAAAACATTACAATCAAAATATAGTCATGAAATTGCACTACTTTGTAACAATCCCTCGTACAACGTCATAAAATATGTCTGAAGTCACTTGACCTCTTTTTATTTCGTTTCCAGCGAACTGTACGGGCTTTTAATAATTTATTCCCGCCTAATAATGCTTGCACAGTTCAATATGGCTTCTGGCGCGTTTAAAATATTGCCTTGAAACGTTTTGCTTCAAATAGAACATTATATCATCATAATTCAATTTATTAACACTGACAGCAAAAGAAACGTCAGACAACAATTATAGCGAATCAAAAATTTTTCATGCGAATTTCAGTTTGTAGATGACATTTGGCTGCTAACAAAAAGTAAAATACTAACCGCCAATCAGGAGATAGCGCGGGAATCCATCACCGTGTCATTGCAGAGAATCCAATTTTGAATTTCCCGCTCTTTGCCTTTGCGAAAAGCAATTAAAATACACGTCTATATCAATTTATCATCATCAGCTTTACGTCATAATAGATTTGGTAAATGGCGGTGTATAAACGGTTTATTCCATCTCTGTCAAACGGGTACCAGCTTCATTTCCGGTAAGGTTATTAAATTTTAAATTTTTATTTCATCTTATCCATTAATTTTCCAATTTAGCTGGTATCATCTTGATATATTTAAGATAATTAAATATAATCTTAATAAAATATTACCTCTTTTTTTTACTTTGATCCCAGATTGACCGAATTTCTTAACACTAAAACGAATATAGACTGTATTATTTATGATTTATCTAATTTTCAACTACAAATATTTTTAATTGTTATTCAAAGGTAAATACATTTATAGAAGTAAAAAACACTAAACGTTTATAATAATATTTTATAAAAAAAAGTTTAACAAAAAATACGTCTCAAAAGCTTTTCCCAAGAGCAGTAAACATAAATTAGCCCTTTCTTCAATTGTTTGGAATAGTTAACAACACGCATTATTCAAGGAAACTCCCGAGAAACCTAGTAAAAGTGCTAACAGATTTGCAGAGTCGTTACGTATATCTTCTCAGACAGTATAGGTTTAAATTAGTCTTTACTTCCTGGATTTCGTGTATTGCTTTAGATTTAACAAATTGCAACGTTTTGTTACAATATAGAACTATCGTAGAAACGATAATTTTTTTTTTAAATGATACATAGTAGGTATGTGTACCATTTTACGATAGTTTTCTGTGACTGTACTCTGATCAAGTTAGAGAAATTGCATCAGCATATATTTCAGCATAGCTCTCACTCGGTAAGTTATAAAAATTATAATTTCTATTCAACCCGGGATCGAACCGGGTAAATGATTTCACGGTAGTATACAAAACCGTTCGGCTACAAGTATTTTAATTGAGAAATATAAACCCTGCCAACATTAAGATTTATGCATGCTAGGACAGTCTTTAATATCACCTTGGAGAGGCGCCAGCCTACCTGCTCTTATTAACCTATGTGAGAAGAGTGAAACTGCATGAAATATGCTTCAACATTGCAGCATCGACAAAAGCGATCCTTATTTACTCGACTGCTCATATGACGTAAATACTTTATATATTTAGTGATGGTGCGTGCACAAAATGCATTAAAAAACTCAGTTGTGGAATTTTCTTTAGGCTGTGTTTCCTGGTATATGAACCCATTTTAATACTCAGTAAAGCCTACCTAAGGCTTAGTTAAAATATAAACGAGATATTAACTCTATATCTAAACATTATTAAAAATAACAAAAGGGCAGTAAAGTCAAGGGAGTAATCTAAAGTATGTAACTATGACATAAAATGTTAAAGCCAAAAATGTGTTGCTGTGAGGCCGTCACACGACTATTGTTATGGTTTATTTATGACGCCATGTTGTGCTCGTAAAATTGCTTCGGCGAAATTAGTTCTTCTAGTAACTACCTATGTCTGGTACTTGTGGTGTAAAATATTTCATGTATGAAAAAAATCTATTTTCTCGTATATATTTTATTCATATTTCATCCATTTTAATCTATTTTCTCTTATTATTATTTTATTTTCTCTTAAAAACATAACAATAATTTATGTTATAGAAGAGAGTGTATATGTATAAGATACGAAACAAAATATAAAATTTTGCCAAATTATAGGTAATATTAACAAAAATATTCAAAATACTTAACTTTATTATAAAGTTTATTACTAAGCATTAATTGGGCAGTCTCGTCGGAAGTAATACCACTGACTCACAGAATGATCTGCGTGAAACGGTGCTTGTACTGTGTTACGCAGAGTGAGCAAGGATATCGGAGGCCCTTAAAAGTGCCGCAAAAAGCCGGTAACACAACCAATATCAATATCGTGATTTGGATTTATTCTGCGAGAGATGCGTGTACTTCAAATTTTTCACAAGAAAAGACAAACACACAACCGAATCGCGAATTGTGCTACAGTTATCCACAACCCATCAAGTGATCTAACCTATCATAACCATAAAATCTCTAGTGTTACTAATAGATTTCTTGAAAAACCCATCCAACTATTTGTAAAACTACAACCTACAAATTCTTCATTATCTATACTGTAAACATTCTGTAGACTGTGGCACTATTAAAAAGAAGTGAGAGAGCCTCGTTAATGTTCAAAGGGTCCTTGTGGACTGCTTTATCGCCTCCTATATCTTACGAGACCTCTTAGTCTATGAGCCAAGTTAGGTTACAGGTCATAGACTAAGAGTTCTTTTCGTCCTCAAAGGATACTTCTTAATTTTCAAAGGACTAAAATCTATAAATTTTAGGCGATAGATAATACTTTTAAATCAAGAATCCCTCGGTTTTCCCTCTTCTACAATTCTCTAAACATATTTTTGTATAAAATATTTAAGAGAAAATAATGGATGATAATATTATTTATCGTTTAAGATATGTATTCATTACTTATATTATTTATATCATTATTTCAGCCGTAGGACGTCAACTGCTGGAAATAGGCCTCCCCTTTAGACTCATGCATTCCTGTCGGAGGCGACCTGCATACAGCGTCACCGGAAGTTCTGATCTTCTGAGCAGTTTTGTCATTTAAAATTTATAAATATTTCTAGTTAGCGTTCGTAAAACATTATTTCTTCAATTTATTTTGAAGTAAATACTACAAAAAAGCCTCTTTTCGAGTTTACATAGCCTGTGTTACTCACAAATAACAAAGCGTTCACTTGGTAAAAGGATTGTCAATTGGTCTGGCCACTATCAAGCCCTACCAAAGACCGAATAAATTAACTTATATTAAACTTACATTATTCGGGAGTTTTTTATATATATTTACATAAAATAATACCATTATTTTATCAAAATGATATTTATTTTATGAAAAGAAATACTTTGAAAAATGATTTGATTAAAAGGAATGTTAAGTTCACGTTCAGTGTTCTAAATCAGCTGAAACCACTGCGTGGATTTCCTGCCAACCTCTTGAGATTTTTCTCTCTCTATCACGAACAGGCACCGGCATAATTGAATCCAGCTACCGTCTTTGCATACGAATCTCTTCGTTAAATGACCTGCTTTCGGAACATAGATTCTCAAATTGTAACTCGTCATTGGTGATTTTGTTAATGACGTATAATTATCTGATATTAATATTATATTAATATTAAATACAGATTAAATAAGAACCGGAGAGGAAAATAGGAGTGTAAAACGGTTTTTATATTTTTTTATAGTATAGAGGAGCAGGTGGGAATCTTATTTGGTAAGAGATTACCGCGATTCATGGACAACCGCGCCACAGCTCGCACATTGGTTGTATTGCCGGATTTTTACGCCGCTTAAGGGGCATTATTAAGGTCCTCCGATATCCTCATTTACACAGCGAAACACAGTAGTAGTACCGTTGCAAGACAACTACCATTTTACGCAGAGTTAATAATTAAGTTTTCCAATGATTTCCGTAACTGCAGATATGGTAAACTAACATACATAATTTTATTAATAATATAATTACTTTATGCATATGCGGACGCATAAATTGAGTCAGTACGTACGAATTGATATGACGTGCTCGCAGAATATTAGTGTGCAGTAACACTGTGTTTTGTTGAGAGAGAGAAATACACTGAATAGTAGAGGCGCTTTAAGCTGCACCGCTGAAGTGGTGTAAAACGCCGGTAACACAAGCGTGGGTTGTAGTTCTTAAAAGAAAAAAGTAAACTTTGAGCACCGTTCTCCGATTGTATAACAATCTATCTGTATATTTCACGTCGTGTCGACGGTCGCATCGCGTCGCATTTGATTTTCCGCTTTATCGACTTAAAACGATTCGATGCGTGATATTATTAGCTCGTTACGTCACGAATCGAAAAAATAGGATTGTCTGCTTGTAATATTAAAATAAATGCTTATTACTACATTTTTAAAAATCTATAGTGGACAACGGAGCAGATGGGTCTCCTATATGGTAAGAGAACACCGCCGCCCATAGAAAACCGCACGACAATCCACGCATTGGTTGTGCAGTCGGCTTTTTTACACCGCTGAAGCGTGTATTTTTAAGGCCCTCCAATATCCTCAATCACTCAGCAAAAGACAGTAACACCGTTTCAAGTATAGTTTTCGATTCACATTGAGTATTCTGTGAGCCCGTGGTATCACTTCGGACGAGTCGGCACAATTAGTGCGTCAGCATATGCATCTACATTGCTCTCCCACGGATGCTATAGTTATAATATACTCGCCCGGCCACTGTCGGTGACAATTTATAATTTATAATTATCCGTAACCGGGATTCGAACCAGATGCCTCTCGCTTCGTGGTATAATTATTAAACCACTTAGCTAAGATGCTCCTGAGATAATTGACAGTCAATAACTATGTGGTTTTAGAACACTATAAAATAAGTAATATTTTTATAGGCATATTGTGATTACCAAATAGATCAATACATAAATAAGAGAAGCATAAAAATAGAACGGGTTTCAATGAAAAAATCTGAAACACACGAATCCAACATAAAACCGCAGTAAGCGGCCACAATCTAACAATTCGCCAGCGATTTTCCAACTGATGCTAACTCATATGGAACTTTTCTAAACTTTTTTCCGCCGACAATTTATTCACTGGACAGATAACGCACCCTCGGCGTACCCCGAAGCTGAGTTTAAATAATCGCGGTGGCTTTCTTCTTTCCCATGTCTGTTGACTATTCAATATAACTCTTTTTTTGGAGGTACTGAATCGTATTGGTTTGGAAATACCTCTCAATACATTTGATTACACACAAAATATAACTAATTATATACAATATTTTAAGAGCCTCGCAGCTAAGCGTTTTAATAGGACTATCAAGAAGCGAGAGTGAGGATATCTGAGGCCGTTAAAGTGTCGTAAAAGCCAGCAACACAACCAATACACGGACAGTGGCAGGATTATTCATGCGCGGCGGTGTTCTCTAACCATATAGGAGACCCATCTGCTCCGTTGACAGTTATATAATAAAAAGAAATGTATAAATTTTAAAATATATAGTCACGTAATAATTTACATTTAGAACTTAGAGAAAATCTACGTGTAAAATAAATAAAAGTTTTAAGTCTAAATTCAGTGGTTCGTATACATAAACGGATCTGAAGTAAGCTTTTAAGCTTTGACTTTTGCACAAATACAACCTTTATATGAATATTAGTTGGGTACTGATACAACTATAAACAACGAGAAAAGTTGTTGATGCTGTGGTGATTTATCTAGATATAACTTACACATTCATTAAAATACAAAAAAAAAATATATTTATTATTGTATAAATATAATAAAATATACCTTTTTCTAAATAACATCGCTAAGTAAACCAATACAGTGACTAGGAAAAGATTGTTTACAATAGAATATTTCATAATAGCACCGATTACTGTAGTAATAAATCAACCTATCAAACATTTAGATACTAATTTCCCATTTACCATACAAACCTAAGAAAAATCAACTATATTATGAATTATTCGTATTTAATTTAGCTTTGTACTAAAATGTTTTTATTATTTATATGGGCGCCATCTTTTGACTAATGTCGCAATACTTTATATAATAAGTTTATCTTAGACAATTTTTTCAATAAAATATATGGATTATATATTAACAATTTTTTGTGTTCAAAGTGTATTCTTCTTGTTAAGTATTTTCAACTCTTAATTTTAATATTTTAAACCAATTTTTTCTTTTATTGTACTTTTTTGTGTGTGTATGGGAGGCATAAATAACTGGCGTTCAAGCTTGCCTGCATTATATATTTTTTTTTCTAACGTAATTGTTATTTTTAATTGTTTGTAAATTTTTAATTGAAAAAAAAAAGTTTATATACTGACCAATGCCCTTATAATGAGCTATAACTCTCATTCGCATTAAGTAGATAAAATAAGAATTCAATATACCATTTGTTATTTTAAAACTAAAACTTAACACGTAAGATATTAAAAATTAGCATAAGCAGGGGTGTAACAAACATTAAAAGGTTCTATTTTTCAGCACGTTAAAGCCAGCCCTCGCCAAAACGAATTAGTTACAAACTGGGTCACAGGGTGCCCCATTCTTCGTGTTACGCTTTTGCATAATGTGCTCACCTTTAAGTTTTATTTTTATATTTCAAACGCATTTACTTGGTATTTTTTATGGTTTTGCGAACAACGGAGCAGTTGGGCGTCCTATATGGTAAGAGAACACCGCCGCACATTGACAACCACGCCACAGTCCGCGCTTTGGTTGAGTTGCCGGATTTTTACGCCATTTAAGCGGTATCATTTCAAAGGCAACTGACATCTTCCCTTACTCAGTGAAACACGATACAAGTACTGTATCACAATGAGCATTGTCTGAGCCGGCCCAATTCGTGCGTCAGCATATGCTTCAGCGTTGCTCTACCACGTTTGAAAAGTATTAAATAGTAATAATAAGTAAATATTTAAAAGAGGTACTTGATTAGTTTTAAAATTGTGATTGAATTTTTTTTTATTTATTTTCTATTCGCTTTCACGTAATAGATAAGTAAAGATTGTAGTGATCTTTTCCACACACAAATTATTGTACGTAGGATTTATAAATACCTACCACTTAATCATATGCTGATGCATATGGCTTAGGCCACCTAGTCCGAAGTGATATCACAGGCTCTCAGAATACTCAGCAAGAAACGGTACTTGTACTGTGTTTTGCAGAGTGAGTGAAGATATCGGAGGCCTTTAAAAGTGCTGTATTAGCGGCGTAAAAAGCCGGCAACAAAACCAATGCGTGGACTGTGGCGCGGATGAGCGGCGGTGTTTTCTTACCATATAGGAAACCAAACTGCTCCGTTATTCGCGATAGAATAAAAAAATTAACCCATTAAATGGGTAAAAACCCATAACTATTTCTCTAAGGGATGACTTGAAAATTCAATTATTTGTAAGAAATTAATTAAGTTATGTTAATATAGTTAATGTTAAATATAAACTTTTTAAAATGCTTTTTTGTTTCAGGCGGGTTGACCAATAAATCCTAAATTTATCTACATATAGATTGAATAAATATTTCTGAGACTCCATCCTTGTATTTAATTTTAATTATATATAATTTAACACATAATATATGTATAGGAAAGAGTCCCAAACAAAGATATAGGAATATTTTTTTAACGAGTCTGTTGTTACTGCGCGTTGAATTATAACCCCTATAGTTATCTAGGTCCAGACTATAATTTTTTCTCAGGTTTCATTCTTGTAAAATATATAGCGTTTCATCTGTATACAATACAAAGGCCCAAACGGGTACAATTGGTGTTATAATTTTCAAATAATTACCTACATTAACAAGAATCTAGATACTACACTGATGATTGAGGTTCAAGGCACCGAAAGATAATATAAGAAATACTTGAAGAAGAATAGAACTGTAGGAGGTGCTACTAAATTAATAGCTACTCGCCTAAGACGGTAACGACTTACATTTCAGTAAACTCAAAAACTACTACAAATAAACTAGAAAGCATGTAAAACCAAGTGTAAAAAAAGTAGTACAATTGTACTAATATTTATTTTAAGAACCTCGTGGCTTAGCGGTCTTTGAAATGAACTTGGGGGAGGCCTATGTCCAGCAGTGGTCTTGAATGGGCTGATGATGATGAACACTGTCGCCCGTGTGGGAGAGTCACATTGAACACAAATATATGTTAAGAAATTAGTATTTCTTTACCTGAACATAGGCGTGGTTACTTCTGTTACTGTCTATGAAGTATGAACGAAATCTCATGTTGTTTTAATAGCGGCGCCATCTTGGAACGTATAGCGGTATAAACAAGGTTAAATGAAATGCCAAAAGTAATTTATAATTTGAGTAAATTGACAGGGTTTATTAGTAGAATTTATAGTAGTTTCTTTATTTTCAGGCAAATTTTTTTATTTGTTATCTTATTCTATAGTGTTATGTTATTATAACTACTCATTAAATAAAACTTAATTTTCAGAGGAACAAATTATATATTTGTGTATAAAAATGAGTTTATGTTAATATATATGTTATATATGTAAACATATATTTTATATGTATTATTTTTAAGTCTTGAATGGTAGTTTGTATGAATAAAACGTAACCTGAAACTTATTGTAATTTTTCATACGTCTTTAACCAGATTTATCTGGTTTGATCCGGTAATGCGCGGACAAGGGGTGGGCGTGCCGGCCATGACAAATGGCCATCGGGATGATGCCATTGACGTTAATAGCCAAAACTGGTAGGGTTGGCAATCACTGGATGTTATTTATTTTTCATAAAAAAAACTATTTCTTAGGCTTTAAATTACGTTTATTAAAGGTCACTCGCTGCAGTCCATTCGATGCTCGTAGCTTAACACGGATTTTCACGCGAGAGTTTGGTTCTAGCAGCGACTAGCGCAAAGGCGTCTCCTGCGGTACGAATTCGGCTTGGACCTTCGCGGGAAAGGGGACCGCCTGAGCGGCCAGTCTTCAAGTCGTATTAGTTCGGAAACACCTCTGGACGAGGATGATTAAACAAAATGTTGTTTATTTGTGTATGTAAGATGAGTAATGGCAGCCCTATTGTAAGAAAGGCTCGAGGCTTTTTGAGTGCGTAGAAAAATTACTGAAACGAATAGCTGGTGGTTATTATAATGACTTTTCGAGAATGCTTCAAATGGAAGGTATTCTGATAAATGCTGAGAGTTGTAATGTTGTAATATTGTCTATTATATTTCATGGTTTCACTGAGTTTAGAATGGAGCTTTAATTTATTTTCTTTATTAGGAACATAGTTTTAACTTTTACTAAGAGATATTTAAGCTTCAATGCCTTTTGAATGTCTTAGAGATCTAAATAAGGTTTTAAATAGATATTTAAATACGAATTGACTACATGAAAAATTTCTGTATATAACAGTATTTTATGGTATAGGAGACAACGGTGCAGGCGGATCTTCTCTATGGTAAGAGAACACCGCCACCCATGCACAAATCCATGGTTTTCTTGATGCCTCTGACATCCTTGCTAACTCAGCGAAACATAATAGAGTAGAAGCACCGTTTTAAGTACAACTACCATTTCACGTTAAGTATTCTGTGAGCCAATGGTATCACTTCGGACGAATTGGTCCGAAATATTGTAATTACACAACATTTGACTTAAGTGGCAAATGCTTTTCTGATTAAAATATATATGCCTTGAAAACGCTCAGTAGTGGAACGACAAACATTGATATGGAACGGATGAAACTTTGTACTCTCTCGAATTTCGATGATAACGATTGAGAACACGTAAAAGTTTTATATTTCACGTGATATTTTTGAAAATTTATGAATTTTAACAAATTTTATAAACACTTATTTTAGAAATAGCAAATTACACTTAAAATAAATGCATCTAGTTGGCCAATCTTTGTTCTTTTATAATTTCACTGAGATTGCACATATTTTTTATAGTTTTATGGATTACTAATGAAATTATTGATTTCAAACATGTATCACACAATAACCAACAAGTAAAGGTCCTGAATATTACAAAGGATACGCCACAAACTTCTATAAGATGAAAAGTTTGAGCATTTCGAAGTAAATATTTAGTTTCGGCCCCGATATTACGTGTAACTTCGTGAAGTGGTCATGAAACGTTGGCAGCAATGTCGGACCAACTTTTTTAATATTGGTACACCATGTTTGAGTGTTTATTGTGTCGTCGACATTGGTTCTATCAAGACAAATTATATAATCGATTTCGAATGGTTTTAATGTAATAACACTAATAGCGTTGTAATGATATTATCTTTTATAATATATTTATTATATTTTAATTAAATAATTGATACAGAATCTTTGTAACTTAATAGAGATTAATAGCTCTACCATGAGCGAGAGGTATAGGGGTTCGAATCCCGGTCCGGACAATTTCCCGTATAAATTATAATTTAATAAATTATAATGATATAAAAACATCCACAAGTACCATATATAAGACGCACCTGCTGCGTTGTCCGCATATTTATAAATTGTATTTGATATTGGAAACGATTAAGTAAGTGTCTCCTATTAAACTTTTGATTATTTGAATGATACTTGAGATACTTGAGGATGACCTTTAGTTTATAATTTGTTTTCATTAGTGAATTAGGTTGGAGATTCAAATGTAAACAAGGTTTCTGTTTTCAGGTTGCAGTAGATTCGGACGCGTTCGTGTTATTCAGTCATGATAAAAGTTCATAACAAAAAACTCACTTTGAATCAAATACAGTGATCTTTTATTTGATTCAAATTGAATAAAGATATATTTTATTTAATACAATATTAAGACTAAAGGGGTAGAAAATTATTAGTTTAACTTATATACAATCACTCATCAATGGCAGGTTTATTTTATAATTATTTTATTTTAAAAAATGTATTATAACGATTTAAAATGTACTATTTCGATCTCTAAAGGTATTTTAATGATATAAAAACATCCACAAGTATCATTTCCCTTTAAATATTATTTAACAAACACAATTTCCTCGAAAGAAAACGATCCCCTGTCTTTGATGTGATGATTGGGTTTATTATGCGCTAGAACTGAAATATGTATCTGAAGGCATTGCATTGGCAGATTACGTTTCTCGGAGGGGATTCGAAACTGCCTTTGATGTTTGGATTGACGTTCAAAACAGTTTTGACGGTTATAATTTTTCAAAAGTATCACTGTCTGAAGCGATAATACATAATATTGATTAGTTTTTCTAAATCATTTTCGTTAATAATAATAATAAAGCCTCTTCATTTTACTATAAACTAGCATTACATTGTATCTTACGTCTAAAACTTACTTATAATCTTGCTTAACTATGTCAGTATTTGAACGACATACCATGTTGTTTTTATGGGGACGCCATCTTGGTCGCAATGGCGGTGAAGAGTTATAATAACTTAAATCAAATGAAAAACTAAATCTTATTTATAGTTTGTGTGAATTGACAGTTGTTATTAATAGAAATTTATGGTCGTTTCTTTATTTTCATGTGAGATTGCCATATAGCTTATTATATGGAGAAACTCCTTTCATACTGTTTTCTTTTAATAATTCATAATTCAAATTCAAAAGCCGCATTAAGGGTCACTTTTTCAAGTCAATTTACAATAGTAAAGTTACAATTGGTTCGAAAAATATACCTCCACGAGAAGAAAGAAAGAGTCGCCTCAATTTGTGCAGCCGCATATGCTTCACCATGGCTCTCGCACGGGTATTTCTACTATCTATGTATGTATCACTGTATCTTGCTACATGGCAAGCCCATCGTCATTTTAAAAAGACTACAGTGCAAGACTTTAATTAGCTTTGTCTTTTTGCATATGAATCATGTCAGTTAAGAGATTGGATGTTATCATAAGCAAAAAGCTTGAACTAGTCAAAACACAATTGAAACAACCCGCTGAGTAATGGTTGGTGTTTAAGGAGATGGTACACGAGATATTTCATCCCGAATCGTCTAAACTGGCGGTTGTTTTTGGAAAGTATTAGGGATTTATAGGCGCAACGTGCACAGACATTTGGCTTTAATAAAGCTTAACTAAGAGGAAACGTGTGCAAAAGTATCTAAATATTTTTCATATAAAAAATGTAAGGATTTAAAAAAAAGATTTCTAAATGAATAATTACGTTAAAGTTAAGACTTGTGAACCTTCAAAGAATAGCGTACCTGTCATTTACAGACACACCTCCACATTACATTAGGTATTAGCATAATCTTTTATTTTACAAATTTTGCACATTTATTTTAGTATTATGCATTGATTGTTTTATTAATTTATTTATTATTTAGAAAACGGGTGGAAATACAGTTTTTAGCCAGCTGGGACTTACTACTTTTATTATAACTCTATTATTTCAAATTTTCAAGGAAATTTTCACTGTGACATTTGAGCGACTTAAGAATAATGATATATAGGTCTTTGACGTAGCACCGTAGGCGTAGTTCTTTCTACTATATCGTAGCACCACCTACGTGCTACATTCAATAACGAGATTCGTACTTATTGTAGCACAGTTCGTGTACAATTTGCTCGGTTAGTTTTGATTTAATAATTTAATGACCATCGTTTTCTTTATGAATAAATAAGCCGCCATTAAATTGTTATAGTTGGTCAAATTGAGGATGATAAAATTGTAGGGGTTGCATTAAATATATAAAAACTAAAAAACTACTAATTAAAATAAGGAATTTCATGGCCATCATTGTAAATTTAACGGGAAGCAAACTGTCTGTAAGGAACACCAAGAAAAAGCAGAGCGTCGTCTATGAGTGCCTTTAATCTGAGTTGGCTCACAGGATCATTGCCAGGCTTCAAGGGAACGGCACGGCAGCGTGAAACGGTAAAATTACTTGAAACGGAACTTCGATTGTGATTCGTTGACTGGGTAAGGATATCATAGGCCCATAAAAATTCAGCTTAAGCGGCATAAAAAGCCGGCAAAATAACCAACGCGCGGACTGTGGCGCGGTTGCCCATTGAAGGCGGTGTTCTCTTACCATATAGGAGACCTACCTGCTCCATTGTCCTTTATAACATAAAAAAAATCTAACAAAATTATAAATCTCAATTTGACAGCGCAAAAACACACCGTCATAAATTCTAAACTTATTCTATCAACTATAACTCTATATTTTACTCAGCAATTTCTAATCGACATAATCTTTGTGAATTTATTGGATATTACATTGGAAGTTGTAGCTTTATCTGCCATCTCTGAGTGTATATAACTTAAAATATCAAGTTTCTTTTAAAAGCGCAGAAGCTCAATTTTTTTCATAAAGCTCCAACTGCCCTCTAAACAAACGCGTCAATATCGATGTTATCACAATCATAAAAGGTGTTTTATGGCATCAGGTTGTAAAAATACGCCATTATTTTATACTTTATGCCACCATAAACTTTATAATAAATGGCGAACGGTAAAAACCGCTAGTAAACCTCTTCATATGGCATGTGGCCGAAAGTAAAAGGCCTCCGTGGAATGTCTTATATAGGCTGTTGGGAAATAATTTTACGTGAAATGCGTTTTCTTAGTAACTTTTTTTTAGTATATAACGTATAACGGAACATGCGGGTTGTCTGGTGTTAAGAGATCATCCTGGAGATCAACCTTGCTGTCACTCTTTGGTTGTGAGCCCGGCTGTTTACACCGCTGAACTAATAACTTAGATATTTACACTTATTAAATACAATAAAATTACTATTCACACTGATTTTCTGTGAGCCCGTGGTATCACTGTGTCTTGGTCGTGGTCAACTATAAAAAAAAAGATTCAAATTTAGTAAAATTTAAGTTTATCGATTAATTATTCGGAAAGTATATCCTCACTTCTGCTTATAATATCACATTTTCTCAAAGTTGAATCTTGTTCCTTCAATGGCGGACGACACTCGCCCAGTCACTGTCAAGCCTTTCCGAAGACCGATAAGTTGCATATTTTTAATCGAATCGTAGATCGAACTCAATACCTCTCACTTTGTGGTAGGCTTATAAGACTACGAGGAGTTATTCACAAGAATTTTAATTCGAGCTTTATTTAGCAACAAGTATTAAACTATTTATAAATTTCTGTTGAATTATGTTAAGAATTAATACATTAAATTATATCAATAAACTTGAATTAAAATAAATTAAATATGATTTTATAATGAGTGATTTAAAAGCAATACACTGACAGACGGATTGTGCCAGACTTTATCTAATGCATCGCCAGACTAATGCAGTTTAGTGCAGACTTAGCGATTTATCTCAAATTGATTGAATTCAATTTATAGTGTACTAAGTGAGTTAGGAGACTCATCTGCTTTAACGAAACCTATTCAGTGTTTTAATCAAGTTCCTAACCATCACAAACATGGGATATTTGAACATTTATAACATGATTTCAGTCTGAGATAAAGCCGGCAACACAACCAATGCGCGGACCGGGCACGGTTGTTCATGGGCGGCGGTATTCTCTTACCATATAGGAGACCCACCTGTTCCG
>DWCF01000665.1:0-41002 GCA_018230265.1 Delias oraia | reverse complement strand
CTAACGAAGGTCGCGGGCAACCGCTGGATCCAGATCGCTCAAGATCGCAGCGGGTGGGCGTCTTTGGGGGAGGCCTACGTCCAGCAGTGGATTTAGATGGGCTGATAATGATGAAGCAGCATTTTTAAGGACCTCCGATATCCAAGTACCGTTCCACGTTGAGTATTCTGTGAACCCATGTATCCGTGTAGTTAAGGATGATAAAAATTATAAGTAACACAACCGCACTGCATTCCACGATTTGGTTTTGTTGCCGACTATTTGATATATACAGTTCAGCGGTTAATAGGATCTTATTAGTTATTTGTAATCACAGAGACGAAGAGATTAAAAGTAAACTATTTGCCTACATATGAAAGACACAGACTCTTACACAATGCAGTTTCTAAACCAAAAACAAAAATAAGTCGTTAAGTGAATTTGTAACTAGTTTTAGCCACGCAATCATCACAGGAGACACGCAAGCGCACCATTTATAAATACGTTAATAGAAATGTGTCTAGGACGGCCCGTCTACAAGGATAATGCAAAACGATTTGGAAAATAGCGGGCGCTGTGCACCGGCGGGGACTCAGCCAGTGATGGGGCAGTCGAGCGTTACCCCTTTTAAAACAATTTTATAATAATAAAAGTATTTTTTTATTGTTTATATTGTTTGTATAAATAAATTGCTCTCAATTTTATAAATTAACTTTATGAAGGTTAATTATGCGACTACGATTGAAGTTTTGGACCAATCTTTGTTCGAGTTGACCTTTGTCGAGCAGATCCTGTGTAGACCTTGCGTAGACTTGTACGATCCTAGGCCTCCAAGTTCCAAACAGAGGAACCCATGTGAAGTTTCCTCTGTGGAAACAAGTCCGAGATTGGAATGCCCCTTATATATTGGATATTTAAAAAATCTATACTAATTTGTATCGGCGACTCTAACAAGCTCACGCAAATCATTTGCTCACTTGCGTTAGTTTGGCAAACTAAATATACCATCAGACATTCCATACCGCTAATAAACGAGGGTGCCATAGACGCACTTGTTCCAGATACGCAGATCATGAAGCGTAATGAGAGGTTGCCACGCGCAGTATTCGTTACGCAGGTAATAGACGCGGTGGGCTTACATAATTCGAGGTGTTATTGTACCGTCGTGATTGAATTAACGCTATGAAAAGTAAATAAATTGGTACATTACACAACCTATATTTATGCACAGAAAAGAATTATAGTATAGCCTATTTTTAGAAACGGCTAACTCGGTATTGGGCGTACGAGCATTATAGCTTAACTCGAGCTTGGGGGCGACCCGTAGGATCGAATGCTATACTCGAAACGTTTTAATATTCTGTCACTGCTGATATGAATCTGTTGTTGCTAAACTGAGAGAGTAAACTTTAATAAAATATCTTATCTGCAAAGTTATCAATTAAAAGAATCAGTTGCCTGCAGATGTAATTCCAATAATAACAACTTAGGGAGCTTCAAAAAATCAGCAGTGCCTGGAAGTGTCCATAGGCGGAGGAACTCTTGTCCTTGGTGAATCGCCTGCTTGTATCCCTCGCTATTTTCATAAAAATAAAAAAGTTAGGCGTTTTGGTTAGGTTTAAAATTACTCCTTATGAGCTTATGAGCGATAAATATCTTGCTAAATGGAATAGATTTATTTGTAATGAACGGATATAAATTAATGCATTAAAGAAATAGCACCTACCGACCTGACTGACCGACCTGAATAACTTTATGATAACATCATAAAGTTATTCAGGTCAAATCGTACGTTCTGAGTAAACCAGTGATTGGGGACGTATACTAGAGTTTTTTGCCGTGCAAATAATCCTACTTTAACCACAAGCTTATTAACGTAGTAGTCTTTGTACGGAGATGCAAATATATAATAATTTAAGCAAACAGAAGCAAAATCGAAAAGGTGGTCATCAATTCGTTTAAATTTTGTTTTTTTTTAAATATTTCCTTCATTTTAGGGTAATTTGATATCGGTTGAATTTTATTCCCAAAATCCTATCCCCATTCCCGGAAAATTCTATTAGTTTTAAAACTGTCCTGCTTTTGTGTTCCTTCAGTGGATGCTGTAATATTTTAATAAATGAAATGCTAAATATTTTATCTAGAATAATAATTACGACTTCTTTGGAATTGGAGAACACTTACCGGGTACAATTATGAAAAGTCAGCAAACTTTGGACCCGACAAACCATTACACAACCATTTGTGTTGTGAAATAAAATGTAGCCTATTTTGTTAAAAAAATATCCAGCCTTTCTTGAGTTAACTAACCCAAATTTTTTAATAATAACAACTAATATAATAATAACTTGAATGACATTGAAATTGTCAAATTAGGGCATCTAACGAGATACGTAATGTAGATGTACAATGCGGGTGAAATCCCGTGGAGCCGAGTGCCCTGATTCGACCGAATGCAGCGAAAGTGGTCTGACCTGTTCGTGAAAGGCGCTTAATTCGTTCAACGGTTGCTTATTCGTCTCTACTAGTGTTATAAAGCTGAAGAGTTTTACATATAAACCCGCCACAAAGCAGGCAATTGTCTTAAAAATTTTTTTAAAATATAGCTTACAACGGGTGGGTCTCCTATATGGTAAGAGAACACCGCCGCCTGTGGACAACCGCCCCACAGTCCGCGCATATGTTGTGTTGTTGGCTTTCTACGACACATAAGCGGCATTTTTAAAGTCCACCGATATCCTCACTCACTCAGCGAAACATTTAAGAATTACCGTTTCACGTTTCATGATTCATCGTGAAAATTCAAGTGAAGTCGAAATTTCTCACATACACCGGAGCGGTATTGAGGTATGTTTAATTGATACATGCCCATGGTGACCCAATCTAGTGGCTTGTAGTGGCTAGACTACGTTGGTTGTATAGTCTTCAATACACAAGAGGCCGAGAATATACCTCTTGTCTTGAGTTGGATAACTAGTGCGACCCCCGTGAGGCCTACTTGGACCGAAAGGCTCAAGGGATACTGGAGCTTGTGGAAATTCTGCCGGCTAGTACCGTGAGTTAGTTCGGGTATTGCACTCCGGGGTCTGGAGTCTCACATATCCTCTCGAAGTTTCGCGTAAATGCATTTCCTCACGTTAAAAAAAAGCATTTAATGCGAAGCAGATGGTGGAGTTTAGCTACATGATTCAATAACAGTAGACGAACAGCACAACGCTACACAGTGCTGCTGCTCAACTGATTCTAAAGTTGCCCATGGGCGGAGGAACGCTTATCCAAGGTAAGCCTTCTCCTCATTTGCCTACCTGTTTTCTGAATAAAAAAACTTGAGATTGATAGGACAAGTTAATTGTACAGGTCTATCTCGTTATCAGCAAAGCAAAGGAATAATTACAGGTTTTAATATTTTAAAGCTTTCTCCAACATTCCTTTTCTATGAAAGGGTCATTGGCATGTTCACACAGAAAATTGAAAGTTGCAAGGCGCACCTAAGCCCACCTGAAATTAAATCTTTAAGACATATAGGATTTATAGAAATCGTTTTTTCTTTCTAAACTATTGAGCTCGCCTTGCCATAGACATTCGGCTATATTTGTTATGATAAATGATTAATTAATTTGATAAATTTGTTATATAATTAATTATTTTGATAATTTATAATTAAATGATTAATTTGATGCTATCTTTTGGACTTAATAATATTCCGAAAACAAAAAACCCTATGTAACAAATTTAACTAAAACAAAATATAACGTACTGTTAATCTGTATGGTTGTATAGCCGGTTCTTTGCCACAATACAAATACTGCTTTACGCTGATATTATGGTGATGCCGTGGTATCACTTCCGAAGAGCGGACACAATTAATGCATCAGTAAATGCTTCAGCATGGCTTTCTCACGGGTAAAACAGTGTTAAAACATTCGCCCTGCCACTGTCAAAGCCTTTTCAAATACCTAATAAATAATAAATTTCTATTGGGATCGGGGATCCAACCGTCCAACGATATCCTTTGCGTCTTGGTATATTTAATACCACTTAGCTACGAGACGGTTACGGTTGAAGACGATACATGATTAAAATTGTATATTCATAAAGGCGAAAATATATTCACTAAGTTACGACATTAAAAATGTAATTCTACAATTTGTATAGAACATATTTTTACAACTCTCAGAGCATAACACTTTATGTAATTAGTTAATACAATATTTGGCTTCGATGTTTAGACACCTTGACCGTAAATAGAGTTCAAATACGCAGAACTAAAATATTAAGGCTTAAATAGTTCAATGATTTTCTTATGCAATCCGCGTTTGTTTAAACAAAAACTAATTTCCGGTACTTACGTACTAACTCTATCGAAGCTGAATCTGTTAGTAGGTATTTTACAAGATAGGTAGGTGGCACTTAAAACCGTAAAATCTGATGCTACAGTAGTGTTATATCACGCTCCCAACTACTGAACACAAACGGAAACCAAGGGACGTATTACACGATCTGGATAATCCCATCACAATATCTAACAATAAGCTGATAGTCTCTCGAGAGGAAAATAATTTAAACTCAGATGGTAGGTTTTTGTCTAGGAAAGGCGACACTAACCGCCTCCGCCATACACGGAGTCGAGGTCTAGTTATTCGCACAAACTCGGTGAGCTTCCGTCCGGTTGCTGCCAATGATGCCCCGCGATGGCCTAAGCCGAGGTTCGTGACTTTCCAAATGAAAACGAGATGAAAATGAGAAACTCGCAAATTTTAATTTTATTAATACGCAATACAATATAACTTAACTAAACTAACCAAAGGATAATCTATTAGTACTTACAAAGTTATGACAATATTATATGACAAATTAAATTAATTACCTTTTAGAAGTAGTGAGTGAAAGTGCTTTCTCTATATTGATTTCGCTGGATACTTGATCTGTTTATGTTTTCTTATGATAAAGGTTAATATTACTGGTATGAATTGTGCATGATGGGCGCTGAAAACAAATTCTCCATTCATTTCATTCGCAAATCTCCGAGCCTCTTTCTTTGAAAGGGCCATTTGCTGCCGGACATACGGCTTTTACAGTTTATTTAAAAGGCCAACATCACGCGGTGTTCCCAGACGGTCACCCATACAAATATTGACTGCGACCGGCGTTGCTTAACTTCGGTGATTGGACGAGAACCGGTGTATTCAACGTGGTATGGACGTTGCCGTCCGAGTCTCGCCGGAGACGCCCTTGCGCTAGTCGCCGAGTCTAATTTCTCTGCGAGCCCACGATCTGTATAAGCCGCCAAGCATACCAAATCTTGTCAAGGGACGTTAAAATAATCACAGACTGAATCAAGCATAATACGTAAATATTCTACAATTTCCAACGAAACCGTTGTGCAAATAGGAGCGCGTATTGGATCGATTGCAAGACATTGATTTTAAATGCTACATCGTAACGCTCTAATAATTTATACCGCGGTCGCCCTCAACATCTGTTATTAACAATTGTCGGTATTTTTGATAATTCAAATTATAATAATATCTCTCTTCCATAGAAGTTTCCCACACTAATAAGGAGTGAGATCCGTAACATTGGATATATAATAATTTGTGTACCTTTTATACATTAAGAATACATAATTTGAAGGCATTCTCTGATAACGACACAATTGTTTCTCGTGAGAGAGTTTTGCTGCATTAATTGTAGCAGATTATCGGATGAGACACCACGGCCTCACAAAATACCAATGTGAATCACATATACTGTGTTTCGATGACAAGGTTACCTATGTGCGGTTGTCCATGGGCCACGGTGCTCTCTTATCATCATGTGACCCACCAGCTAATTTGATCATCCAGTTTTTAAACTAGTATGGAGTGATTCGAACGAAGCCTTTATTTTGATAATGCGTATTCATACTATATACTTCTACAATATTTTTGAATAATTAAAATATTGAATCTAAGTTACTTAGGAACTATATTTAAGCTGAATTTTTGTTCTTTTATAAATACCAATTTAAAAAAATATATAGTATAGCGGACATCGCAGCAGATAGGTCTCCTATATGATAGGAGAACAGTGCCGCCCATGGTCAACCGCGCAACAATTCACGCATTAGTTGTGTTTACGCCGGCTGTTTACGGCAAATAAGCGAAATTTTTAAGGGCCTCTGGTATCGTCCCTAACCAGTGAAACACAGTACAAGTATCGTTTCACGCTGAGTATTCCGTGAGCCCATGCTATCAATTCGGACGAGCCGACCAAATTGCTGCGTCCGCATGTGACTGAGATGGCTCCCCCGTGGGTAATTTTTTTGTAATTTCATGAATAGATACATATAATATTACACTATAATATATCAAAGTTAACAATCATTTCTATAAATTCATACACACGCCTCGAAGGCTTATGAATTCATTGGAATCACGGCTCTTCTACGAATCTATGGCGGTCTACACCGGTCTGTAGCATAGAGAAACTATAAACAATCAACTCTACATAACAGTTTTAAACGATTTAATTAAAAATAATGTTTTTCATAATGATATTGTCGACAATTAATATTCCGCATAGAAAATGTTGTCGTCCAGTTATGATAAACTGTTAAATAACTGTTAACTGTTAAATAGTTATGTTAAACGAACTAGTTAGTCGGATTACTTAACTGTTATGTCACGGAGTTAGCTATAATTGAGGTCGCCGGTAATGTACCGGTCATTAGGCCACTATTTTTAAGGGCTTTACACTTGCGACAAGTGAGTGCATGACAAAGTCGTTTAGGCGCTTGCGTGTTGCGCCAGAACATTCCAATGATGAATGTAGGTAGATTAGGCCGGAGTGTGGTGATTGATTTGTTTGCTCATTGAAAAAGATCCATACAAGTCTCCCTCATTCCTCATTCCACACCTCATTCTTAGACAACATGGAAGGCATAACAAATGCGAGTATAACGGTGCTCTCACAGTTTGCTGCCGTTTCTAAACAGGGATAGTAAATTATATATTTTTTAAAGTAAATTCAATTATATAATAACAATAAGTTATTTACATCACTTTAAGATTAATCATTTTCGTTTAATTTATTGAAGTATGGGGTAGATTGTAACTCCTGTTGTAATATTGGTAAGATATAGGATTTTACTACCGATGTAGTAAAATATCTTTTTTTTTTGAGTAACCATACTGAATATATTTACTGTTAGATATTTAATAAATAAAACGTTACATACTGAAAAGAAAATAATAATAGATGAAACACAGCTCCTATGAAAACAAGGAGGAACCCTTCAATTCTATCCATACTTTGCTCTTGTCTATTAGCGTTGCACAAGGCCATCGAAAACAAAGACAGTTTGTAGCAGTAAATAATAATGTTATATTGTTCATTTGAATTGTATTATTTGTGTGATCTTTTGCCACAGACAGCTCTGCGGAGGTCAAAATGGGCCTCAACTTTTCAACCTCGCTTTGAATGCTCTACATAATAACTCTTTTGGGTAAATATTACGGAGTTTAGCCGTTCTATATAGATTTGGGCGTGTTTGCGTGTGCGTGAGGCTAGTGATCTAGCAATTTGAAAATTATTAATTTAAATTTTGAATGCATCGTAACATCGATTCTATAATTGAGCTAAATTTGCTAATCCTTTCAATAACTTCTTCATTGTGGCTGTGCACGTTTTTAAAGCTAAACTAAACTAAATTAAATATTAGCTATGTCAAATGTCACGGTTATCTGTTTGGGTAACTTTTAAAAATGTGTAGCTACATATTTATCGCATCATAAACTAAACTTATAATTATTATCTGATATATTAAATTCTCCTAGTAAAATTTTTGTTCGTCAGTTATGTTTATAGAACGGATCTATTGACTATTATGAAATATTGTATGTAGGTTGGAGAATAGGACATCAACTATTCTTTATACTCCTTAAGTACTAATAGTGGTCCGTTAAACTTCGGGGAGTCCGCGAGCTCGCTTTCCATCCGCGTAAAGCTGTAAAGGCCGCTTTGACCCTTAATGAGAAGCCCATTTAAAAAGTAAAATTCTTAATTACACAAAAAATATATAAGCCTAAATTATCACTCTTTAACACCAACTCGTATTTTTTATTAGAGATATATTTTTTTTTATTTACATGGCAAAATAACGTTGCTTTTTAGTTATGTATTAATTCATTTTATTCATGAATTTAGGTCAACGCTTTGCATTGATGTAAATCTCTCGCTAACCTCGACTGTTAAAAGCAAATTGTTAAGTTGAAACTAAGTAACCAGCGATTTATTGCCTGCTTAAGAAGTTTTCGTTAGCTTTCAATGTTATTTGTAAAACTTATATTGTATTTTATATGTAGCCAGGATGTCGTAAACAGAAATAATAATAAATAATTTAGAGAGCCTCGTAGATAGGTTTTATAAGCCTACCACAACGCGAGAAGTAGCGGATTCGAATCGCGGTAGAAACAAAACGATATTAATTTAATTAATAATTTATTTGGTCTTTTAAAGGGCTAGACAGTATATTAACACTGTGGCACCCGTGGTAGAGCCATGCTGAATCATATAATACTGAGCACTAATTGAGCCGACTCTGCCGAAGTGATACAACGGGCTCACAGAGTACTCAGCGTGAAAAGGTAGTTGTACTTGAAACTGTACTTCTATTCTGATTAGCTAAGTGAGTGAGGATATAGGAGGCACTTAAAAATTTGGATAAGCTGTGTGAAAAAGGGTAACACAAGCAATTAGTGGACAGTGGCGCAGTTGTCCATGGGCGGCGGTGTTCTCTTACCATATAGGAGAGCCACTTGTTCCGTTGTCTGCTATACCATAAAAAAAGTTAAAAAATGCTGTCATTAGTAAATACATGTGAAATAGTGTCGCCATTTATGTAATACGCGTGGATCGCCAGTAGTTAATAGAGTATTCAAAGAGGTTTTTATCGTCCGTATAATGGTGCCTATAGTCCGTACAATGGCATGACATAGACGACATAAATAGGAATATTTATGCAATTATTTGTGATGCCTTTGAGCGCGTACTGAGAGCTGCCGCATCAAATTACTATTGTATAATGTTGAACAGTACTTCGCTGTTTCTTCCTGATACACCATTTGCTTTATTCAGCTAGTGTTTAGTGTAGTTGTATAAATTCAATTAAAAAAAAAATTGTCCCTTGCCGGAATTGGCGATTTTGTTTGATTAAAACTTGGCGAGAATTCAATTAACACCGTAAAGTATAATCTAAGCAAAGTTTTTTTTAATGAAGATAGGGAGGCTCTCGAGCAGGCGACTCTCCTAAGATAAGCGGTAGTCCGCCCATGGGTACACCCATTCCCTGCTCGGCCACGGATGCTTTTCCAGCCTTTTCCTTACGATTTCCAAGTCAAGTAACACACATATACTATTGTTCATGTAATCGCTAATACCTTGTTTTTATTTGAAATTAATAATTAAGGAGAATTAGAAAATGAAAAGTTATCACTCATAAGTTCGGCGTGTATTATTTTTGGCATCATCCGTGTACCGTAATTAAGGTTTCAATGCAGTATCTGTTTTAAATCTACAGTAAGCTAGATCAGTCTCAACTACAAATTCAGTATATCTATTCACCCGTTCATGACATCTGTATTACCGCAAACAAAAACAAAAACATATAACCTAATATTTATGGGCACAGCCTTGACAACTCATATAAAACAGAATAAAAATGCACAAAAGTTTGCTAACTACGATTAGCATCGCCCATGGACACTCAAAGCCTGTAGGCACAGAAGACAACGAATAAGAAGAGCATATAGTATATTGCGTGAAGCAACTCTATAATGTGCTCAGTATAGAATTCTGTTTCAAGCGGCCGCTCGCATACCAATCACCGAACACTTCCGGTCAGGAAGTGTAAAGCAAATCGCTACACGTTTTCGAATTATAATAAAAAATCAATTAAACAATAGATACCTTATTTGGACCATACTATTATTATATAAAAATACATTTTCTAAATGTAATTCAATATTGTACGTATAATAAAAAATATTAACAAAATACATACTTTTCAATTCTTGCTGAATAGTTTATGTAGCTAAATGTTAATAAATATATTTAGAAATTAATAAACTGTAACAAATAAGAATATCACATAAATGAATAATTATTGATGAAACTACCTATATCCTATAGTTTTATCGATTCTCCTTCAATGGATCAGATCTATTTCAAAGTAAATTAAAACATTACAGCAGTTAAACTTACATTGTCAAAATACATATACAACCACAGCATACACAAACATAAAGAGAATCCTTTTTTTTACATCTACATATATAGTATTTACATATGTAAAGAAATAAGTATTTCTTAATGTGGACTTTGCTGCGCTAGCACTGTCATTGTCTATGAACGAAATGTCATGTTGTTTTTGAATGTGTAATGGCGATAAAGAACTATAAACACATATGTCAAATTAAATATTAAATCTAATTTATTGATGTGACGAGAAACATTTTAGTTGGCTTACTTTAAGTAGAGATTAGATCATTGTAGGTACCTACTTAATAAAGCACTTTTACTTACTTTATTTTCAGAGAAACAAATTGAAGTTTATTTCTAAACACTGATTTTAGTTTTGAATAAGTGTCTTATACATTTATGAATTGATGTTTGTTTGTGTCAGTAAAACTCAAGTATGGGTTAAGAGATGGTTGGATTAAGAGAATTTTGATTTTTTAATATTTGTACAAGTTAAAGTATAAACGATGAGAAAAATACATAATAATTAATGAAGGTACTACAGATGGTAAATTATTTTCCAATACCAACTGATCCAAAATTAGAAACTATTTTTTCATATCCCTTTTAATTTGTTAGGCTTAAAATTTGAGCAAATCTTATTTAAATTTATATTGGTGATACCTAGTTCACTGGCTCATCTATTTTTAACAAAATAATATTAAAATTATTTTGGTACTTTTATTATGAAATATTTGTACGTACTAATATGACAGAATACTCAATGTGAAACGGTAGTTGTTCTTTAAATGGTACTTCTACTGTTTTTCGATGAGTATGTGAGGATTTCGGAGGGTCTTAAAAATGCCACTTAAGCGGTGTAAAAAGCCGGCCTCACAAGCAGTACGCGGACTGTGGCACGATTGTCAATGGGCTACGGTGTTCCCTTACCATATAGGAGACTCACCTGCTCCTTTGTCCGCTATACCATTAGAAACAAGATTAGAACTGAAGACTAGAACCGAATTCCATTTAAAAATGTGTGATTAATTTTATAGAAAAAATAATATGAACTGTAATATAAATATAATTTATCACTAGTTTAGACATAGTGTAATTAATTAACTTATTCCAACTTAATAACCTATTACAAATTGTTCATTTACATAAAAAAGGCATTTATTCAATTGTTCTAATGTGTTGTGGCAATTTACAACAATTACAACTTTTTGTTTACTGTTATCAAATCTTTTATCATTTTTTGTGCTTAATGAGATACAAACTGCACATATATCATAAAAGTAATATAAAAAATATACAATTGCCTGAAAGAATAACAAACTATTAGAACATCTAACAAAATAAATAGATTAATGCACATAAATCTGTTTATAACATTAGAAATAAATGCGGTTTTACAACTCTGTTGAAAAGATAAAAATCACAATCGTTTCCTCATTACTTTCACATACAAATAGCTGATTGGTACATAGCAATTACCAACCACAAATTCGTGTACAACTTCGGCGTAATTGATTATAACATACGAAACTGCCTCTAAAGCATGTAATTGGTGATCTGAATGCCACTGCTGCTGATAAATGGACCGAATAAGATGCGAATTTAAAACGGCTTTAAAATATATTGCTGTGTAGAGCATGGTATTTCGAGAGCCTTAGGAGCTAAGTGGTTTAATAAGTCTACCATGAAGGGAGAGTTATCGGGTTCGGATCCCGCTCCGAACAAATATAAATTATAATTTATTCGGTCTCTGGAAGGGCTTGACAGTGGACGGGCGATTGTCTTTATACTGTCACAACCGTGGGAGGGCCATGCTGAAGCATATGCCGACGCACTAATTGGGCCGGCTCGTCCGAAGTGATACCACGGGCTCACAGAACACTCAACGTGAAACGGTGCTTCTACTGTGTTTCACTGGGTGAGGATATCGGAGGCCCTTAAAAAATGCCGCTTAAGTAGTGTAAAAAGCCGGCAAGGCAACCGATGCGCGGACTGTGGCGCCTATGGTGTTGTCTATGGGCGGCGATGTTCTCTTACCATATTGGAAATTTATCATTGTATTGGTAAATTTACATTAACAAAACAACAATTAAAACTGGTAACACAAAAATTATAAAGGCAAGTTTAAAAACTGGTAGAGCCCGGCTGTATGCCCCACCACAAGTGGCTATGCGGCGGTACACGCCCTCAATTTAAAAAGACATAAATATAACAAAAGAAAAAGTTTAGACCACCAATAGAATACATAACATTAAAATAACCAATTTAAGAAATGGAAAACAAAATAATCAGAGTATGGAGACTTTAGTGAGAAATTAAAAAGATAGAGCTGACGTGTTAAAGATTTCAGTCGTAATAAAATTATATCTCAACAGTCGACTAACTTATATTGCCGATGCTTAAAAAATGTCTTGCCTTTAATGTTTTCTTATAATTCCCAAGTCACTAGAATTTAGATTAGAAAGCGACGCGTGTTGCAAGTATAAACAGATGGCCGCGGAGGGAGTCTTGCCTAACCGCTACGTGCTTCGTTTTCGGAGCGGAAGACCAAGGCTTTTTATATGTTGGGTAATGATAGCCATGATGCACCTAAAACGGGCTACCCTCCATACATACATGAGAATACAGCCACATATTGATTTATGAAAATAGAGCGGCACACGAGCAAGAGGGTCACCTAAGGCCAGAACATAGGACAGAACTGCTGAACTGCATTGCCGGCCTTTTTCAGATAGGTACGCTATATGAGAGTCCCAAGTCGTTTGGTTAACTTATTAAGATTTTTAGCGGGGTTTCTTGAAAGGGTGTCTGTGCACTAAACCGTATCCAATTTGTATCAGTGATATTAACGTACTTTTTCTATTCATCACCAGACTATCGCCACTCATAGACAACTATAGAGATAGACAACTATGCCACATTCGGCGTTTAAGTCGTATTGGCACCTTTTTACTTTGCGTAAAAAGGTGGCCATATCCTCACTCACTCAGCGAAATAGTCTTGTAGTACTGATTCACGGAGGTATACTGTGAGTCCAAGGTGTCACTTTAAGTTCTTGTTCGTTTATACTAGACACAATTTCGGGAATTGCGCATTGAAATATACAGGTGATTGCGCCGCACCACGCCATCCACCACTAAACGCAATCACCAAATGCTTGCGGAAACCAAGGACTATATGATGGTTACAATTGGTGGAAAAAAATTACATTTTATCAGCGTTCAAATTACTTGAAGGGTGTTTCACGGACTGAGAATATTGCACATAATTTTGATTTCTTAAGGTGAGTAAAAGGCCGACAACATTACTAAAGTGGGTAACGCAGCGCGGTTGTCCAGAGCGGATGGTAATTGTTAGAAAGAAATTGTATCCCTTTCAATTTATATCTAAATTTTCCTTTGATTGTTAAAGAACTTTTATTTTAACAGGCTTATTACAAGCACTTTTAAATCGTCTAAACAAAACATAATTTGATGTTAGGTACGTTACAAATTTGGTACCACCTGGTTCAGAAAGTACACTTTACCGACAATAGAAAATTTTCATACTTAAAATTTAATATAATATACGTTTATTATCACTTCAAATAATATATTAATTATATATCAATTTACTAGATCTACAAAAAGCCTACTTTTCAACCTAAATCAATAATAGAACTTCTTTATTATAAACCTACTGATTCCCAGGAAATTTTCAAGCAGTTTTAAAAAAATAAATATGAATTTTAAATGGGAATTACATTTCTTTGAAACTGTTGCAACATTTCACCTTCCTGCCAGCCCCGAAGGAAACAATAACATTCTAAATGATATAATTCGTGCGCCATTCGCATACCAATGTCCAACTCGGAAGCGTTTCCTTCAATTACTTTTCGAGAAAACTTTAATGTATCAAATAAACACACGTGGATCACGCAACTTCACATATCGTTGTAACTGTTCGCTCGTTTATCATAATTTTTATTATATAAGCTTATTATGAAATCTTTTTTCTATCGTTTTTTGTATCAGATCCCGTAATGGCCGACACCCATATACTGGTACATTCGTTCATATTCATTCATCAACTCTACAAAACTCTTACGCGCGCGCAATTTTTTAAATTATCAAAATATTTCAGAACTATATACTTATATAGTTATTTAACTACTGCGTATGAATTGGTTTAATTTTTTAATAAACATAATTTTTTAAATCTTATTTAATGTAACTAAAAAATGACAACTACCTGTCAAAATATTTACAAAGTTTTAAGACTAAAATTTAACAAATAAATTATCTTATATTTAAGGAAACGATGTTTTTCTCTAAATCATAAAAATCTGATTTGTTATAAAAATGTCATCAATGTGATTGGTAAAATAAGGATATGTCATATTTTTGAAAGATACACGTTAAAGAAAAAGATATATCGCTTTACAACTAGGTAAAGGTCTTGTATTTATGTAATTAGAACATTATTAAGTAATATGTGATTCTAGAACGTTATGTATATGTTGCATACAGCATACCGAGAGTTAAAAAACTTGTACTACTTACCAAAATTCTGCACACAAAAAAGGACACTGCACACACAAGAATTTAAGCAACTCAATACATGTTATATTTTATTATAAATATTTATTGCAGAGATTTGTAGTTGCACTGAATCAAAATTGGCTTTAATCGAAATCACGTAATTTCATTGGCTTACTTGTGTAAGACGGCGTGCGTCGCGCGGGAAAGTTTGCTGTTAACTGTTTGCAGTGGTCGTTTGTTGTCTATGGTCTATACTCTATGCTCTCCACAGCCTGAGGAGCTGTCGGAGACTGCTGCTACATACAACCTTTTCGATCGACAACATATAAAACAAATTTAAATTCCAACAGTAGGTATATTTAAAAAATATACCCATAAAAGCTCTTACTAATTACAACATTCTAAAATAACATAAATACCTAATTGAAATATGGGATTAGAGTTTTATTAGGTAAGTAATTTCTTTGATTAAATTACATACTTACAAGATACATATTAATTTTATGCCGATTAGAAAGTTAGAGTTAAATTTATAGTTTAGGATTTTGAAAATATGTAAAATGAACGTAGATTAATTCATAAAACATTAAATAAACTATTACAAAATTTTAATAATCCTTAACTGTCTTTATTATCGTATTTAAAAGCATATTGAATCTTATAAATGAAAAGATTTATTTTGATGCGGTTTCTTGTTACAATCTATGTAGATTGTGTATTCTTGTTTGTAATTAACATGTTAAAGTTAATTTAAAATGTCAACTATGTGTGAGAGCAACATTAAGAAATGTTTAGCAGAACGATTTTGGTAACTATCAGACCGTAAATGTGGAGATTATGGCTACGTCCTTGACATCAAGAGCCAACAATCCAATGTCGTCAACGTGCTATGTTTTCTACACACACACAGGTAACGATGTGCTAATCACATTTTCCAATATAACAAGAGGTTTGTTACGAATGATATTACTATTTTTAGTAAATATTTAATATTGAAATATAAGAAAATACAAAAGATTTATAGTAAACATTTTTTAATATGACAGCGTGTAAATTGTACCAACTAAAAACTTTGTACCTACTAGCATTCCTTTGATGTTAATAGCCTTCCTTTGTAAAGAAAAACGAATGATTTTTACAATTCCTAAATTTAAGATCATTGCATCATGATGGGTATCGTGATGTGATGCATTTCGGGTTCTTTCCTGTCTAAATATAATTTATTTTTTTATAAATTCTATATGTTCTTGGTAAAGGTCACAGGAGAGTAAATAGAAAAGAGGAATGAGCCCTGTTCTGTGGCTCTGTTAAGGGAGAGGGAGAGCCACAGAACACCAATGTGTACTTTTTCAGTTTCTAGATCGTAGTTTTTTCCTTTTGTCTTCCTCTTCAATAGGTCACAAGGCCATAATCGGATGTTTTGCGCTCTAGTATGGCGGTTGGGCTAAAGACGTAATTTTTAAATTTTTTTGAAATGGTTATATTCTGCTGGCCATACTGCCTTTAGAGCTTAACGCGGACTTAGAGCCGCCGAGAATTACTATTTTGCCGCGTCTAGCACAAGGGCATCTCCTGCGAAACACGAACCTCGGCTTGAGCCGTCGCGGGAACGATGGACGGGTGAGCGGCCGGTCGGAAGCTCACCGGGGTGGGCTTTGCGATATAAATCAGTCCTCGCCTCACTTTTTCCGTCAGTTTAAAGACGTCAGCACCACATCTACTCTTTTACAGGACCACTTTTCTTTTCATCTCCTTTGACTGGCTAGTAGTTATTGAGTGTACCAGAAGCAAAAAAGCCAGCAACTCAAAGCGTGGATTGCAACATCACAGCTCGTCTGCCCCATTGTCCGCTCTATAAAATATAAACAAAGTTCAAGGAAAGTGTTGAGCCACGTATTACAGATTGAGCAGCGAATGTGGCAATGCAGAGCTTTATCGATACGGCCCGCCACGCAAACGCGAAATGTATCGAGTCGCGTAACATCGAATAGATGTGTTGCTGCATATATGTGCCAACGTTCGCGCAATCTGTCTTATGCAGCTGTGAAATGGAGTCGAGACCCAGATTATCTTAGATCAATTGCAATATTATTTATACAAAGTTCTTGTTTTTAAAAAGATTACAAACTGTTTGTAATAATTATTTTTGGAGAAAATTCAATCGAACTCAGAATGGCTTAAAAAGTGACTAAATTGGGATACTTAGTACCAAATAAGTATTTGTTCTAATATGCAGTCTTATTTGGTGATATTAAATTCTAATGTGTCCATATTTCGATGAGGGATAGTCGCTTAAAAATATGTAACTTTTCATTCTGTAGCCCGAAAAACCTTTATTGTAAAAATTTTGAAAATATTAACACGTAAAAATGTGGTAGTGGCTTCATTGGAAGCGTGAGCGACACAAGCACAGCGGATCTCCCGTTGAAATCTCTCGCACCGCCATTCAAATGACCAATAAGTAATTGTTCGTTGTCCTGCATTGGCGCAAGCCCGACTCGTGAATGCAATCCACATGCAGTTACATAACAGAGACACGCGATGAACCGTAAACATTGCGAAAACAAAGAACTCTTTTTAGCCAACGCAATTCCATATTTTTTGTGTGTTTTGTTAACCTCTCATCTGTATTTCACATCGCTTGTATTAAGTTGCTTGATTCGTAGATTAACCACCAGGACATTAATTACTAATGATTGACTTTAAAATATTAACGATTTTCTGTGCGCCTTAAAAATAGAGAAAGTTTACGAATACGCTCCGAAACTCATTCAGATTTGATGTTTTATGCTGTTTATTTTGACAGATGAAGCTTTTCTTCTTATTACTCTCACCCGTGTGAGACATGCTGAAGCATATGACGCACTAATTGGGTTGGCTCGTCCAAAATGATACCACAGCATCACAGAATACTCAGCGTGATCAAAGTTTTACTTGTTACGGTTTCGCTGAGTGTAGATATCGGCGGCCCTTAAAAAGCCGCCAACACAACCAATGCACAGACGATGGCGCGGTTGTGCATGGGCGGTGTAGTGTTCTCTTACCATATAGGAGACCCTGCTCCGTTAACCGCTATATAATAAAAAAAACAAAGACGTCAAGGTTCGTTTTTGTAAATTTTGAAATTCATTCTTGTACAATGATGTACTAACACTGTCACCGAATTCTTAGTCGGTAACTTATTTTTATTTGTAGCAGAGAGGTAATGAATCTCAGAGAATCGAGTCGTTAAATTAAACATTGCTATGTTTTAGATATAGAGGTAAATTTAATTTTTTCAATTACGGAGGGAAAATATGTACCAAAATCGCTTGGAGGGACTCTCTGTTATTTTGTCTTATAAAGGATTAGGGTTTTGAATAACGGGCGTTTTGGTGTTTGAACACATCATTTTCTTGAGATTCGGCATTTTTCAATTAATAGAGATTCGATTAAGAAAGTTCTACTGTATCAGTATTGTTTTCGACATTTTTACTCTATGCGTGGGCCGTAATAAACTCACATCGAAATATAAAGCGGCAGCGATAAAACCAATACTTCACCCGTTTATCCGGGACCAATGAATTTATTTAGTATTAGGTACGTCTGCATTTATTGTTTAACCTTAACAGTCAAGGTGAAGTTATTTATAATATAACGGACAACGCAACAGATAGATCCCTGATTGTCAGAGGTCTCCGCTAGCCAAGGACCAGTTGTGTTCTCGCCTTTTTACACCACTCAAGCAACTAATATAATCTAAGCGGGTCTTTGGTATCCTTGTGCACTGAACAACCAGCTCTTTTCTGACGATACACCATAATTCATATACCTACGTAAACTAAAACGCATTTCGTAAAATATTCTTAGGTAACATTGTCGATTATAAAACAGCAAAATACTATTTATTTATTTAATAAAGGTAAAAGATTATAAAATATATCATTTAATTTGTAGACAACATTGTTTTGAAATAGTGGCGTTAAGTTTCTGAAAAAAATGAAAAATAAAATTAAGTTTATTTAACAACGGAATTCCAAGCAGTGCGATCGTCTATGGGCAGTGGTAATCTCAGTGGAGGCAAACGAGCAAGAGGCTTACCAAGGATAAGTGAGCCTCCGCCAATAGACACGCCCAGCCTTTTAAGCCACGTTGCCGACCTTTTAGGGATAGGTATGCCCTTTATTATTCTGTGATGCCGTGATTCACTTCGGACGAGGCGGCCCAATTTGTGAGTCAGAATAAGCTTCAGCATGCCTCTCCCACGGGTGTTTATTAAAACAACTTATTAAAATAAATTTAATTTATTTCAGCCGAGTGTAATCATATTGTCTGTGGTTTCCGCGAGAAGTTGGTGGTTGCTTTTAGTGGTAGATGGTACCACATGGTGTGGCCCAATTATACAGAAATGCAATGCACAATTCGCATCAACAGTTGAACCAGTGTATAATACACAATCTTGGAGAACACATCTGAAAAATAAAATATTTTTAATATTTTGAATGTGTATTTAATTAATCTTTATTAAATAATTAATATAAATCCATAGAGTTCAAACCTATATAATTCAGATAAGATAAGAGTCTCCAAAGTAGTTAGCAATATTGAGAGTATTTCTAATAATTCAAAGTCGACTATCTACATTTCACAAAATCGTAATAAATCCACTAAAAACATTTTGAAACCCTATAGAAGGGCCTTTATTGAACTGCAAATTCCAAATTCTAAGAAATTACACAGTTCAGGTGTAAAAAACAAACATTAATATTAGTAGAAATAGTTGACATTGGGATATAATTGAAGAAAATAAAACTCACCCTTCCTTAATAGTAACATTGTTCATTAATATGCAATTGGTCAGTCTAACTTTGTTTTCAATAGTACAATTGGATCCAATAAATGTGCATTTTATTGATGTTTTCTCATTAATTAAGCTTTTATCACCAACAGTTGAGTTCTCATCAATTTGTTTGGTTTTCACCTCACTATTCGGATGTACTTTTTCTTTCAGTGGTAATCCAGTTATTTCCTCCCATTTTGATAAAATCTGAGAGAAATTAAATTTTAATTAAACACAATTCAGAAATAACACAACAAAACTACAGTGTGGAGCATTATTGCCCATCTTCATTATCATTAACTCATGTCAATTAATTTTTTATGATTATAATAAATAAATATAAAAATTTAAGATAATCTAAAGAAAGAGTTGCAAAACTACCAAAATCTACCTACTTCC
Source organism: Delias oraia (assembly GCA_018230265.1). Classification (NCBI taxonomy): domain Eukaryota; kingdom Metazoa; phylum Arthropoda; class Insecta; order Lepidoptera; family Pieridae; genus Delias; species Delias oraia. The sequence goes on along the minus strand of DWCF01000665.1, from coordinate 21,046 downwards.
ACATATAAAGTCAAATGTGAAATTAAACAATTAAATATATTTAGCTTGAACATTTTGAAATCAATAAAACATCAATAAATTGTTTTTTTTTTACATTGAGGAAGGGGTATGGGGTCAAGACATGGGGCTAATCAAAGAAAGCTAGAATTGACACTCACTAACTTACACAAAAACATACCTTATTATTAGACAGATAGAAAGCTGATAGTGTGTTCACTCTCATTCCAAAAGTATTTATTTCTGGTATATGGGCATAACATCTTAGAATGTCACCGTTATATACTCCTCTGCTGCCTAGTATTTTGTCATTATATGCAGACATCACACGAATATGATTTTCATAGCCATTCTCTACTGCATAGTCAAAAATATCTTTATTCACATCAACATTCTTTTCAGATGTTCCTTTTTTCTCCATAACATTTTTAGGCTTTGAAAGCTGCTTCTTTACCAGATGTGGAACCAACTCTCCTTTAATGGATGTGAACTTATCTATGTCAACAAGGTAGTTCACCACCCAGTGTTTCATTACATACACATGTGCATCTAAAAGCCGACTATACATACTTAAGGAGTTAAATTTCTTCACCAGCAACCTAGGTATTGCTACATTCTCTTCAAAATCACTGGCACTGGCTAAAAAACATAGTCTTTCTGTCTCCTTATCTATGAGGACTAAATCTCGATCTGGCTTAGCCTTTGTTTTGATTCCAGGTAATTCAATCCATTCCTCTAGCCCATTATTAAAGAAGAGTGATGCAAGTACTGCGTCATGTTTCCTGTAAAGGTTCAGGACATCATTAAGGTTGATATTTGATATCAAATCTCCAGATACTACAACTAAGTCTGTAGTTACTCTGCTGCTGATATGTTTCAGGGAATTTGCTGTACCCCAATCTTCTTCAGAAGGTATTACAATAAGTTCATATTTTATTTTCAATGGACATTTTTCTAAAGCACTCAAAATACTAGATTTGTCATCATCAAGCACCAACACTATTGTTTCTGAAAACAATAAGAATACTATTATTTATAAAGATTAATTTTTTAAAATTTATTAAATGTATGAACAATGTTATTTAAAGTTTGCATCATATAGGTTCTTAATTTGGTGTATTGGTGTACCAACATACCTTGAAATCCAACCCTCTCAAGCATATTCAGTGAATACCATAACAATGGATATGGACCTACTGGAAGAAGACATTTTGAAAATGTCCCACCTACATCTGGCAGGCGAGATCCCCTGCCTGCTGCTAAAACAACAGCTTGAAATTCCAAAATCTTATGCATTTCCAGACCTAACCTTCAATTGATATAAAATCAATTCTTACAGAAAAAAATACTTAATTGCCTTATTTGAAAAAAATTTAAAACCAATAAGTTCTCATTCAATTAAGAAAATAAGAATTCAGAAACAATATTACTATAGAATATTATACACTCGATTCGTAATGACTAATGACTAGACGACAGCGTTATTTAGCGTCACTTTTTTTGGAAGGGTTATTTGCCGGCCATAGAGCCATCACAGCTTCACACGGTCTTTTAAGGCGAGACTTTGCCTCGCAGTGAGTTTGATTTTTAGCCGTGAGTAATGCAAGGGCGTCTCCTGCGAGACATGAACCTAGGCTTGGGCCATCGCGGGGTCATGGGTCGCCTGGTCGCAACTAAAGGCGGTTGTTATCGCGGTCCCTATACAGAACCCTACCATCTGCGTTTATGTTATTATCCTTTCGGGACGCGATCAGCTTGTTGTTCGCTATTGTGATATCATTATCCGCATCGTGTAATACGTCTCTGGATCTCCGTTTGTGTCCGATGGTTATGCAAGGAATGTAATCGGTGCTGTGGCGCACGTGGATTAGGATGGTGTTCGGCGCCAGCAAAGTAGCGCTCACTCGTTAGCTTCATCCATTGGGCTATAGTAGGGGCTCTAAATTGAGGTGGAGGTCAACAATACTAATGACTTGAAATGTAAAATATCTAACACTTAACCACATATTTTGAAGTATGGCAACAAGAAACACTTCATTTGGCTATGGATTGACTTTGTATTTTTAAAACACTAAACAGACTTATTTAAAAATATATTTACATTTATTTATTTATAGAAGAATTAATAGTTAAGTAATGGCTGGTAATTTCTGGCAAAGTTCTCACCATCAGCAGTGGTTGTTAGACAAGCAAGATCTTATTCGGGATCGCCAACATGATCTTTTAAAGTTATCAGAAGAAGAATATCAGAAAATATTCAATTTCTTTGCCAGCATTATCCAAGTATTGGGAGAACAATTAAAGCTTCGGCAGCAAGTAATTGCTACAGCGACTGTTTATTTTAAAAGATTTTACGCTAGGAATTCTCTGAAGTGCATAGACCCCTTATTGTTAGCACCAACATGTGTGTTTCTTGCTTCTAAAGTTGAAGAATTTGGTGTTATTTCTAACTCGAGATTAATAACAACGTGCCAAACAGTGATTAAGAACAAATTCAGCTATGCATATGGACAACAAGAGTTTCCTTATAGAACAAATCATATATTAGAATGTGAATTCTATTTGTTAGAGAATTTGGATTGCTGTTTGATTGTCTTTCAACCATACAGACCTTTATTGCTATTTGTACAAGATATAGGTCAAGACGATCAACTATCTACTTATGCCTGGAGAGTAGTTAATGATTCCCTCAGGACTGATGTTAGTTTGCTTTATCCACCATACCAGGTAAATGGGATTGCTGATTGACCAATGTGCTTAAAAAGAACATTCAAATCTAAACTATCATTTGTATTCTCTTATCCAATTCACTAATCATACCCTGGTAGTTAAGGAAATTATTTAAAATTTGATGTTGCATTTTTTATACTTGGTACATCCTGCAAAAGGCTAAAAGAAGTAATTTTAATCATGTTATCTTTATCTGCCCATGTTTTAATTTTGGTTAGGCAGCACACTGTTTTTGAGAGTAGTTTGTAATAGGAGGATTTATAATTATTATATTTTCAGATTGCAATAGGAGCTTTACATATCGCTTGTGTTATGCTTGGTAAAGAAAATCTAAAGCCTTGGTTTGCTGAACTTAACGTGGACATGGACAAAGTACTAAATTTCTTATTAATATCAAAGATAAATAATTATTATAATAAAATTTCACATAACAAAATATTTTTTGGTATATTTAATTTAAGACCTTTTGTATATTTATAAATATAGTTTTGCCGGATTTCAGATTCAAGAGATTGTAAGAGCTATAATAAATTTATACGAAATGTGGAAAAGTTATGATGAAAAAAAGGAAATTCAAGGACTTCTAGGAAAAATGCCCAAACCTTCACCAGCACCCCAGAGATAGTACTTAATAATTATTATAAGAGGAAAAATACCAGTTTAAAAAAAATGTCTGTGATGTTTCCAGAATTACTAGGTTTAATACTAGTTTAATTTCCAACATGTTAAGATCCAAATACGTTTTATAACCTAGAAATTGAATTATATTGTTATATCTACCTGTGGTGAGTTATGCTAAAGCATATGCTGACACACTAATTGAGCTGGCTCGTCTGAAGTGATACCACAGGCTTACAGAATATTCAGCATGAACTGATACCTGTACTGTGTTTCGCAGAATGAGTGACGATATCTCTTAAAAATGCAGCTTAAGTGGTATAACACAACCAATATGCAGACTGTGGAGCAGTTGGTAATGGGCGGCAGTGTTTTGTTAAAAAAAATTATTACAATACACATACAGAATTAAATTATTAATTTAGCATTTTTTATAAACATTTGAATCTGACATAGTTATAAAAATAACAGTGAGATGATTTTCTTGTAAATAATTCTACTTAATATTATACTGACTAAAGACTGGATTGTAATAAAATATTTTAAATTAATCTTAATTTTATTTCAAATCGATTGACCAAGGCGATCAGCTATTCCTACCAAGGATGGGCATGTTTTTAATTCACAGCATACTAATTCAGTATTTCTTGCAAAGAACAAATAAATTCATTTTAAAACTTAATTATTTTACACTTATTAAGTTTTCACGCTGGATGCAGGTTACCTCCGACAGGTATTGATGGAAGTCCAAGGGGGAGGCCTATGTCCAGCAGTGGACGTTATTATGATTATCATCATTTCAGCCGTAAGCGGCTGAAATGATGAATGATTTTTGAAAATATGCTGAATATCAGTTTAGGCTTCTATATAGAAGTAGGTTTTAAGCAGAAAAACTGCAGCTGTAAGTAAGAATGTAAGGTGGGTTGAATGTTATTTCAACAAATGTCATAAAAGGTGTAATCATTCATTGTGGTGCCAAGTGAAATTAAACAACAAGCTCGTGTAGTCTGCCACACTATGTATCATAACAAGGCTCTGATTTCGTAGGAAAGCAACGATTTACGAAAGTTTCGGATCATTATATAAGTTCAAAATATAATTCAAGAGAAGGCATAGTAAATTCGACTGTAAAAAAAGGTATTTTAATTACAGTTTTTTTAATATAAAATCAGGAATGTTAAGTGATCCCCGTAAATAATATAAAAAACAGTATGGGGAGAGCGGAAATGACATCATATCCAGACCATTAGTCAACCTCACGTGCCCGCGTTGAATTTTCTTTCTTGAATTCCAGCCCGCGCAAGCGGCGCAAATACCACCGGTCGGTTGTCCGATGACACTACAGCGACCTTGACTACTAACTTAAAATTAAATAACTCTTAAAATGTCTGGGGTAGAATGCAACGGGAAAACACTGCTTCTGTTTCCAAAGACAGATCAGAGAGAGAGAGAGAAATAGGATTATGTGGGCTATTAAAAATGACACCACACAAATTGTCTCTATTTTGAGCTACAATGTTGTTTGAAGTACAAAAGCCTTCAGAATGATAGTCGTCCTATTGTACCATCACTTGGCTGTATAAAAATGGAGCGGTGTGAAGTCTTTCCTTAATTCCATTGGAGTTCAGGAGACAGACTACCATGTTCACCAACGAGTGCCTCGGTCTATGTTTACTTACTTTCGCTGTGGGGTTAAGCATCGCGGAAGACATACACACAAGGTAAAAAATAATGCAGCGATTATGATGGCTTCCGCTTGAAAGCCGGCCTGCAAAATGCCTATTTTTCCTTAGCTACAACATCTGTATCTGTTAATTCTTTTGAATCATCAGTCTTAAGTTACTTTTAAATAGTTGTTTATATTCTTTTACGGAAGTTGAGGTAATGGACAACCACGTCATTATTCCCACTCAGGTAATGTTGCTGATTTTTGCACCGCTTAAGCACTTGAATTTTCATGGGCCTCCAGCATCCTCGTTTATTGAGAAAAAAGTCCAAATACACTGTTATTCAGTAAGTCGTCCTAATCAGTATGGCTTTCTTCAACATATCTCTCCCAACTTTCTTTTCCTGAGAAGGTAAGAACCGCGTCATTTATACAACACCTACTTTAAGAATTTTGAATTTATAACAGTGCAATCACGATGATTGATGCTCCGAAAGGGAACTGCTCCTGTGGTGGTTTCCCAACACCGACACCAGAAGCGGAGAGCGTACCGCTGCTATCTCAGTCTCCAGGTCTAGGAGTGAACTGCGATGAGGAAGGCAGCAATACGTGCAAGAGCTTATGCCTAGCGCTGGCCACCGCCATGAAGGCCAAGGGGCCGGAGGTGTTATGCAACAGGCTCAAAGATGCCGAAGAGCTTAAGGTACGGCTCAAACACAATCTATGGATCAATTTATTCATTTGCTATTTCCTAAAGCGTTCAACTAACATTCTAATTTAATAGGTTTTTTATATAAAACTAACAGATTCCTCTGGTAGTAAAAGATCACCACCACCCTCCTCGAACAATTACATCGCAATCTACTTTGCTAACCTTCTTTATGGTAGGTACCTATAGCAGACAACGGAGGTGTCTCTCCTATATGGTAAAAGAACACCACCGCCCTTTTACGCCACTTAAGCGGTATAGCTTCAAGGGCTTCCGTTATCTTTATGCGATTGGCGAAACGCAGTCCAAATATTATACGCTGGTATTTAGTGAGCCGTTTCACACTACTTTTCAGTAATAATATCCAAAGCGAGTTGAAAAAATCAAAGGAAAATGGGTTGATTTAGTCTATTTTTTTATGAATATTGAGAGGCAAACGTGCAAGGAGTTCATCTAGGATCAGCGGTCCTCCGCCCATGGACATTCACGACACTGCCAGGCCGAGGGTGTGTTTTCCGCCTTTTAGGGAAAGACTGACATATACACGTTTTTTCACTAAATAAAAACGATTGTAGCTGTCAGCCTTCTTCCGAATCTGTGAGAAGGCGTGGGTGTACGCGGACATGACTGCAGACGAAGCGCTCTGCTGCCAGGACTCCAAGGTCAAGACATGCGCTTCAGCTGAACGCTCAACCACCGTCATTAACAAAGAATAATTGAATTCACCGCATTAAACCATTATTTAATTAGATGAACTTTTATTCACAACGCAAATGCCCGTCAGAGCTAGCTCGTCCGAAGTCAATAGCATGGAATTCCAAAATAATAGTGGGAAACAGTATTTGCACTGTTTCGCTGAAGTGAGTGAGAACCTTAGAATTATACCACATAAGCGGCGTAAAAAACCGGAAACACAAGCAAAACGCGTATTTTGTCGCGGTTATCCAAGAGCGGCGCGGCGGTAATCTCTTACCATAAAAGAAAGCCGCCTACTCCGTTGCCTACTTTAAAAAACGTCAGATAGCACAAGTTATTTGCATACACAAAATAAATTAATAATAATAACGGTTTATGTCACAATCCAACTATTTGTCTTTCAAATTGTATCTATCCCTTCAAGGCCGTCACTGACCTAGGGGTGTCCATGGGCGGGAGGCCGCTTATCCTAGCTGTACGAGCAGGGGCTCGTTTGCCATCGTTCCCATAATAAAAACAACTACAAAGTATGTATTTATATAGAATTAAAACAATTGATATATTTTCTATTATTTTAATAGGAAATGAATATTATGAATATTTATGTATTATGCTAAGCGTCCACTTCCAACGCGCTCTACCTTTCCGATGTATTTACTAGACATAGACATTGAAAAATATTACTAGAACTTTTGCAGAGTAGATTGACCAAATTGCAAAAACCACACATTAAATTGTCTGGCAGGTAACGAGAGTGACGTCATAAGGAAAGACGACCAAAAATCAGTGTTCGTTACATCCGATAGGCGCTTGGAGCTAAGCGAATGGTGTTATAAGTACTTGGCGTCGCCGCGCGAGAACCGCGTGTTCAAGTCCTGCGCCTTCCTGATGATGGACTTCTTCTGCGCCTCGTCGAACCGGTTCACCTGCAAGTCCAGGTCACGGCTGAACGGCCGCCGCTCTTTCTTCTCGTCTGCTTCCTTCTGTAACGCACTGGAACCGTTTAGGTCGCTCATATGCCTCCGCTTCAATCTAAGTTTACGGCTGATCACGAATTCTGGTATATTTTTTTGTTTTTCATTCTATAGAGGATAACGAAGTAAATAGGTCTCATAAATGGTAAGAAAACACCACCGTCCATAAACATCCGCGCAACATTTCCCGCATTAGTTGTGTTGTCGGCTTTTTACACCGATAATTTTATAGGCTTCCGTTATACTCCATCTGTCTGCGAAATACAGTACATGTGCCGTTTCACGCTGAGTATTGTGTGTGTTTGTGGTATGACTCTTAATTCAGTTACTTTTGGAATAAAATATCCGATAGATTTTCTCTAAGACCGACCCGACTGAATTTTGTGACTTGTTTGATCTATATATTATAATTACTACAATACTATTACAATTTCCAAATGTTTTTACAACAACTCACCTTCTTTTTCTTTTTGAGCTTCCTTTGATGCATGTCCAACAAACTCTCGTCTCTCTTGTTTCTCTTCTTGTGCTTCCTGAAGAGGCATAGCACCGTTAAAACAGCTCACACCAAAAGACAAATTAACCACAACACTTGGTACTCTGACAGCGCTCGGTACCATCTACTGTTCAGGGAATCAAAAATATTAACATCTGCGGAACAACTCATGTATGTAAAGGCTAATAGAAGACTGACCATTTTAGAGTTTACCACAATTAAATTAAATACACTGATTATACTTATTACTACATGAAACCCTTAATGAGTCTAACAGTTCACGTCTACAATAAACTGTATGGATATGAAGACTTAAGTCTGAAGTAAATCTAAACAAAAACATAGGCCTAGCGCAATAGCGTTCGGAACACAAGCATGTCATAAAAACCTCACTCAACAATGTACTTCAGTGTCCCTACAACCATCATTAATACAACCACGTAGTGGCCACATTTTTTTATAGTACAGCGGACAGCGGAGCAGGTGGTGAGAAAACCGCCGCCCATGGACAACCGCGCCACAGTCCGCGCATTGGTTATGTTGCCGGCTTTTTACGCCACTTAAGCGGCATTTTGTAAGGGCCTCCGATAACCTCACTCACTTAGCGAAACACAATAGAAGCTACGTTTCACGCAGAGTATTCTGTGAGCCCGTGTTATCACTTCGGACGAGCCGGCCCAATTAGTGCATCCGCATATGCTTCAGCATGGCTCTCCCTCGGGTGCAAACGGGTGCATGGCAACAAAGACGATGTAGGCTTGGGAATGTAATCCAAACAGGACCTGTTTGGGTTAATACCTGCAGCCGAATTTCATCATCGAACATCGAGGCAGAATACAAAGTTTCATTCATATCACCCGGGTGTTTTTCGTTCCACGAGCGTTTTTAAAGCATTTTGCGCTGCCAACCACCACTCTGAGAAATCAGCTGTCTACAGAGGTACTTCCAAATCAATACAACTTGGGGTCCTACAAAAAAGGGCGTATCTATGCCTTAAAGGCCGGCAACGACCCGCGGCCCTGCAAGGGCTATGGTTTTCCATGGGCGGAGGAACGCTTATCCTAGTCTCCTGCTTGTTTGAACCGTTTCGTTAAAAAATTTACCTCACGGCCTGTTCCTGCTCCTCATCCCTGTTGGAGATCTGCTGCTCCCTCGCTTCCCGCTGCAAGGTCTCCGAAGCGTCCTCCTTCACCAGGCCGGCTGCTTTCTTAGCCTTCTCCTCTGGTGTATCCGTCCAGCTTGATCTGAAAATTGCAGCCTTCTTTTATATTGTTGCAGAATTAACCCCGGCAAAAGTTGTCTTGTATTTTTTTATATTTTTTATATTATAGCGGACAACGGAGCAGGTGGGTCTCCTAAATGGTAAGAGAACACCGCCGCCCTTGAACAACTGCGCCACACAGTCCGCGCATTGGTTGTATTGCCGGCTTTTTACGTCGCTTAAGCGGGACTTTTAATGGCCTCCGATATCTTCACTCACTCTGCGAAATACAGTACAAGTACCGTTTCACGCTGAGTATTCTGTGAGCCCGTGGTATCACTTCGGTCGAGCGGACCTAATTTGTGAGTCAGCATATGTTTCAGTATGGCTCTCCAATGGGTAGTTGTGTATAAATTTATAACTATTATAAGTAGGGATTGGTAATAGAAAGGTTAAAATTAAAGGTAATATTATATGTATTTTTAATGCCTCATCATAAAAAAATTGATGAAGGGCTGAACAAGATGTTTATCGTTTCTAACAAATAGTTTTTTGAGGCACTCTCACCAGTCCATGGAATAAGCTGCCTGCAGAGGCATTTTCAATACGACTTGGGATCCTTAAAAAAAGAACGTATCTATCCCTTAAATGCCGGAAACCCACCCGTAGCCATGTAAGGGCTAGGAGTGTCCATGGGCGGAGGAGCGATTATCCTCATACGTGAACCTCCTGCTCGTTTGCCACCGTTACCATAAAAAAACGTCGTAGAAATAATCATTAAAACCATATAAATCTCACCTGTCCGACATATCTGGGCCCGCCCTTGCTCTGAACCCACGAGCCTCGAGACCCAAGAACTTGGTCTTCCCTTCCGGCAACTCCAGCATCCACTGCTCACGACCGCCATCCTTACTCTTCCCACTATCCCCTTCTAATTTCCTTATCTTTATTTCATAAGCCCTCTCTTCCAGCTGCTGATGAGCTTCCGACCACTTCTGCTCGGCGCCAACTGGCAAAGGACCGATGCCATCATCATCGGAAGTATCTCTAATGAGCACCGGACTTTGTTCGGCTAGAATTTTTCGCATTTCAGATGGTATGTTGGGTCCTGTAATTTATGTTGGAGTTTAAATAAGTCTAGTTACATGGTAAAGTAGTATATAGTATTACAATACAAAATTAACTCCAGATAATCTTATCCTTTTACGGAGCGCTACGCGCGTGCGTGGTCTGGCTCGGGCTAGGGTTAGTAGGCCTGGACTACTTATCAATAAATAAAATAACATATACCTATATTATTTCCTCTTTCCTCTGCAGTCTTGGGAGCAGCATCCGGCGAAACACTCTTTGTGTAGCGCTTCTGCAAATGTGGCGGCAGCACAGGCCCACAAGCATCCAACTTGGGCTGTTCTGCTGCGTTTGCTTTAGACCTCTTCAATTTATGCCTCAGATCATGAGCATCAAATTCTTCATCTTCACTTAATATTTCGCCCTCCTCACTGCTGTCTTTACGGTTATTTTTTTGGGTAGACGTGATCTCTGTCGACTGGGTAGTTTCTTTACTTTGTACTTCCTGAATATCGGTTGTGCTTGTGACTTCAACAGAAGAATCTACAATTTTTTCTTTGGATTTGGAGTGTCTCTTTTTATGCTTTTTTTTGTATTTCTTTTTTTTACTTTTGTGCAGCTCCTTTTCTAAATTTAATAGTTTTGCACGTAGCTTCTCATCATCAGACGAGTCAATTTCACTTGATTCCTCAGATTTTTCTTTAACAATGGCTGGTATCATACTATAATATGAGCCCGGCTGTACTTCTTCTTCGGGACTGTCATTTTCGATCACTACAGGAGTGTCACTTCTCCTGCGCTTAGGTTGCTCAAGTGGCTTATATACTTCAGACTTTTTTGCTATTTGAATCGGTGATGGTGGGCTTTCATGTCTAGACTTCCTATCAAATTTATCAGCAGTCTTATCTATACTAACTATATTTTTTATTTCATCCTTCAGACTTCTGTTAGGCTTAGGTGATCTAGATGAATGTGGTTTAGAATTTCTTTCTTGATCATTGTTTTTACTAAAATCTCTATTTCTGGACCGTTCTCTTGAATGTCTACTTTGCCTTTGTCTGTCTCTGGATCTTCTTTCTTTACTCCTATCTCTAGAGTGTTGTAATCGAATAGGGGAATACCTATCATACCTGTGTCTATCTCTATCCCTATTAAACCGATCTCTTCTCCTATCAATTCCTCTATCAAATCTATTATTTAAACGTGTGGTTCTTCCTGGAGATCTTGCTCTATTTGTAGACCTAGTTTCATCCCTTCCTCTTTCATTTTGTTGTTTGTTTATCTGGCCCTTAAACCGACCGGTTTCTGAATCACTGCTTGATTCATCAGTTAACATTTTTGCCTAAAAGCAAACAAAAGGATTTAAATAAACTTAGATAAAAAATACACAAATTACTTATACACATCTATTTAATTCTATAATATACAATCAACAAAGGGACAAGTTAAAACATTTTTGCTATCTTCTTAGCGCTGTATCTTATAGATTTAAAAAGGCCAGCTGTGGGAATGCCTTTCAAAGATTGTCGTACACTAGATTGCCACACTAGGTCTTTAAGAATCTGTCTTAAAATTACAGCACAATCTATGTCATAGGCAACTGCTCTCAATACATCCTCCATGTCCTGCTGTGGTCCACCATGATTCCAGAATTTCACAATTCTTTGTTGCGGAACCATGGGCAACTGCATTAGATGGTGCAATTTAGTTTCAGGACTCAGGTCTTGATGGCATTGTGCATCCCCAGTAGGAAAATCCACATAAGAATGAAATTGTTGCAATATTGGACGATACAATTCTCTAAAGCTAAGTAGTTGAGGTTGTACTATATTTCTAACTTTGTTCTTATTTTCACCAAATGTCATGCGGAAATCACCAGCATAACTCAAATTTGATATTGCAAAGTAAAACTCATATTCTGAAAATGTTTCTGGTAAAATTAACAGAGCTGTGTGTACTGCAGACCTTAAGTTTGACTGAAGTGCATTCTGTAGGTGTGAACTTTTTGTTTGTTTGATTATTTCTACAGGCTTATGCAGTCTACCAGCTAAGTACAGGTAGTTCCAGTCTAACAGGTCTGTTATCAAATCCTTCTGAGAAACAACTCCATACTTTATTGTAACATTTTCCTCTTTCATCTCAACTAATGTGTTAAAATAAACCTTGGCTCCCCAGTTTTCCTGGAACTTTGCCACAAATCCTTTGCCTAAGAACCGAAGAGCAGAGTAATGGCTGGGATTTATATCAAGGTTTGCACCATGCCATCTATAAGAGTTATCCACGCAGTATATCAAGTCAATCATGTTATGTTTTTTCTCATTTCCAATTTGAGGTTTTACTGCTGATCCATATGCAAAGCAAAAGGTAAAATTTTGAGGAAATTTAGACAACATTCTGTAATAAAGTGGTGATATATCCTTAGCTACTCCAACAACTTTGGTCACGGTAGCTGCCATTGTTGTTAAATAGTAATGATAGTTACAAAAAATACCTTCTGACCTTAAAAATGCTATAGCTCGTTATAATAATATATTTCTCACAGGCGTTATGGTTAGCGTGTTATTTTATGTAATTCTTTGTTCACATATCATTACCACGAAAACTTAATAAATCGCTCCATAAAATATTTACAGTAACACGCCTTACGTGAATGATTAATCCATACGCCTGGTATTTAAATTTAACATTTAAATTCAACTTCAATTAATAGTGTCCACTGATCAATGATGTTTGGAAAATGAATTTGTACATTGCTAGGGATGCAACGATACGAGTTATTACAAGTCCATACTCGATATTTTTTTCAATACCAAGTATTTTAAGTATCGACACTTTGAAATTAGTGATCGTGTACGTATCATTTAAAAGTACTCGTATCAGTATATATATATATATATATATATACTGATACGAGTACTTTATATATATATATATATATATATATATGCATAATAATATGCCAAAGTCAATATTTCATTTTAGAATTGATTAAGAAAATGAAAGGTTCTGAATGAATCCAATTTTCGCTTGTTTTTTTGTCTTATTTTTGTTTAGTTGGCAAGTTTGTTTGTCTATGTTATAAAAAACAGCCAGCTAGCTAGCGCTATAATATTTTGTCGTCATCATTGGGTAATCGTTTCGTCCGTGTTTTTAATCTAACTTTTCACAATAGTTGCAATTAAAACTATTCAATGTGAGTAGGTATCAATACCGTGTAAGTGTCGACACTTGACGACCAGTATCGAACTAGTGGTATCGTTTTTCCTCCACTCGCAAAGCAAATCCCGGTGAGCTTCCGACCGGCCACTCAGGCGGCTCAGGCCTAAGCCCTGGTTCATGCCTCGCGGGAGAATCCCTTGCGGTAGTCGCGGCACAAAACCAAAAGTCCGCGAGAAGCTGTGAAGGCCTTTTCGAAATATTGTTATCCCTAGAAATTGTAAAAACGTCCAATTTGACACTACGTTAAAAATTGACAAACATTTGGCAGATCGACTTATTCAGTCACATTGTGATTTGCAAAGATTTAAGTTTTTTAAAAAACTTGTAAAAAAATCTCTACTCGCTAGTAATTAACTAATTCATGTTCATTTACAAGTTAGAAAACATTAAAACTATAAATTACTTTCTAGAATATTATTAAACCTCTGAAGTGTTTCGTATTTGCCATTGTATTTTTCGTCACTAACTATGATTTATTGTTCCATTTGAAAATATTGTATAGCACCTTGGCAGTAATAATGTCCAGTGCAGATAGAATTGATTTCGAGATGGAAGTAGAAGTGGAAAGTGCTTCGGCAGGTCCATCGGTTGACGTTCCTAACCCAGCTTCTCCAGCGGCACCTCCGCCGGGAGCCAACAAAACAGTTGTGGTAACGAACGCTTCGTCCGGATCTGTCACAGTATCCCTTCATCCTTTAGTTATAATGAATGTCTCCGAGCACTGGACAAGACTGCGTGCTCAGGAGGGTTCACCCCAAACAGGTGATTTAATAAAACTTTTTGAACCATTGATGTATGTATAAGGGTGAAATGCAAAAATTTGCCTAGATAGTTAAGTTAGAATTGACAGTGTCTTAAAAACCTCTAAAGTGCTATTATAACATGTTATAATTTGCTTAATATTTTATTTACTAGCTCTATCCAGGTGTTTCAACTACTCTTATGATTAAAAACAGTTGTATATTAATAGGAGGTTGAAATATATAAATAAATATATTGTTTATTATTAATATATATTTTTTTAATAAGTTGAATTGCTTCAGCTGATTGAACACAAATTAAATTCTATTATAAAAAATCATTTGAATTATATTTTATATTTAATTTTTCCAGTGATTGGAGCCCTTATAGGCAAACAGAAAGGACGTAATATTGAAGTAATGAATTCATTTGAGCTAGTATTTAGTGTCATAGAAGGAGATATTGTTATTGACAGGGATTACTACAATTTAAAGGAAGAACAATGTAAGTGTATAGTTGATACTTATACAAATAATCTTTCAAATTTTTGTGGTTTCAATCTAATTTTAATTTATTTGATTTAGTTAAACAAGTGTTTTCTGAAATGGACTTTCTGGGTTGGTATACAACGGGTGAGGCACCTACAGAACGAGACATTGCTGTTCACAGACAAATTTGTGACATTAATGAATGTCCAGTCATGTTGATGCTTCATCCAGGTGGCAGAAATGGAGAGGTAAAGTTTGTGATTTAATCATAATCTTTTTTGCATGTTACATAAACTTAGTTATAAAAAATATCTGTTTTTAAAAAGTTACAATTTTATAGATTTTTCAATTCATTACAATTTATGCCAATATCCTGGAAAACGATCTGGTTGTGGTAACTGTATAAAGATTTGTTTTGCATTTATGGATTCTTTATAATAAATATATTTTTACAAAAAGTACTTTGTATGAGTTTAAAATGAAACTTATAAATTTTTTTTAACAATAATTTCCAGCAACTACCAGTAGATCTATATGAATCAGTAATAGATGTTGTAAATGGAAGAGCTACAATGTTGCTTGCTCCGCTCACATATACCTTGGCTGCAGAAGAAGCTGAAAGGATTGGTGTTGACCATGTTGCTAGAGTGCAATCTGATGAAGCGGCATTTAACAGTTTAGGTTTGTTTTAATTTTTTCCTACTTATGAACAGCTACAAAAGAATTATTGTAATCAAATATTACCCAATATTTTATTATTATTTTAAAATAAAAATACACCACAACTGAATTTTAATTTTATGGTTATAAAAATATTATATTTAAATATACATTACATGAGCAACATTAATTTTTATTGTATGTATTAGGCCTAATTGTATGTTAGTGAATTTTGAAAGATACTATTGTTTTAATTAAATTTCACCTGGGGAAGAGCAATGCTGAAGCATATGTTGACACACAAATTTGATCAGCTCTGTGATACAATGGTCTCATAGAATACTCAGTGTGAAATGGTAATTGTATTTAAAACAGTACTGTCAGTACACAATAAGTGAGGATATCGGAGGCCCTTAAAGATGCCGCGTGAGTTGCGAAAAACATGCCGGCAACACAACCAATGCTCGGACTGTGGCGCGGCTGCGGCCGGCGATGTTCTCTTACCATATAGTAGACCCATCAAGACCGCTATCCGCTATACATAAAAAAATATAAAGTGTATTGTTAACTATTGCAGTTGCTGACCACTTGACAGCCCAGCGATCAGCAATAAAAATGTTAGTTTCCCGAGTGAGAGCTGTACTCAGCACTGTGAGGGCTATAAGAGATGGCACCTTGCCTCCACGACCAGCCCTACTGAGGGAAGCTCGTGCTTTGGCCAATCGCCTTCCATTGCTCACTTCACAGCAATTCCGCACACATTTCTATAATGTAAGTGCATTTTTATTTAAATATACCGAGCTGCACTTTTTTCATTTAGGGCTGGCCCCATACACATGTTTTCCATACTCAATTAAGTCGGTGCGTTTGGAGAAACCTACTGGGAAAACCTAATGACGTCATGCGGAAAACGTTCGGATATTTTTATTCAGTACGCTATCTCTACCAGTACTGACGTGTATACATTCAGAATGAAGAAAAACGAACGTTGCTCTAGTCTCACGGGATCCCAAATCAAAATTCCACATTAATAAATAGAATACGGAAAACTTTTTCATTTGGCCAGCCTAACCGGATGATATTTGTATGGATTTATTCTCTATCATTTACATATTATTTAAAGTATATTTAATTAATTATATTTATTAATTATTGCAGCAATGCAACGATGTCGCGCTCATGACTTATCTAGGTACTATCACAAAGAGTTGCAACGCTATAAACCAATTGGTGAACCGATTCAACGTAATGTACGACAGGCAGGGAATGGGACGGCGCATGCGCGGACTTTTCTTTTAGGGATTAGAATAATCGAACATACCACAGCCTAATTAATGCTTGCGCTCACTTACATGCACGGACTAAACTGATCTCACATCGACATAGGAACTGTCATGTGCATACTCTTAATTTGGATGTCATTGACAATTGACTATGGTTGCCATAGATGCGTATCCGCTGGTAGAAATTGGCAAGTGCATTAAGTTATTATTCTTTAGTTATAAAGCAGTGTAATTTTCTTATTTCCAAATGTTTCGTCTTGTTTTCGACGTTGGTTAAGCTTTAATATAAACTTTATTTCAAATGTAACTTTAAGGCACAGTGGATACTTTCCAAATTATCATTATAATATCAGAAACGATTATAAACTTCTTTAAATGAAGTGAGCGCATTTTTAAAGTTTTTTGTTTTTTTACGGTCATGTTTCAAGATAGGCGATTTTAGAAATTTATTTTGGAGACTGGTCATTTAATTTTGTTTGATAATGTATCTTTTAACAATTTATTGAAATATTATATTTGAATCAGTCTCAGAATAAATTAATACTTGTAAGACTTTTGAAATATGGCCTTATAAGGGTTTTGAAACTCCTTGAAACAAGTCTCAGGCTCTGCTGTATTTTGTAAATTTTTAATAGAATAAAAACTAGTAAAATACCATTTTATTTTTTATTTCTTTTTACCATTTTATTTATGCCATTTAAAGATCCATATTAAACAACTATATATTAAAAAAATGTTTGGAAATAACGCTAGGATTTGAAATAAAAGGCGCTTTGGATGCAATTTTTGTTTTGCATTTATCTTTTGTATTATAAATGATTACATAAATTGTTAAACTTTGGACACATTGAGAACCATTCTATGGAAGACCTTTCTGCATTCACTAAAAATGTACATTCACTAATTTGAGTGTAGTAGGTACACAAAAATATAATTTTATTTTGCAACCACCAACGGAAGTGACATATGAAATCGCTATCGTTACGACACGACCTGTCATTTCCAGCGTTAATGGGCGACTCGAAATAACACTGCTGTTCTAAAGGCTCTGTAACAAAACAAAAAAATTCTCGTATGGTGCTTAAGAAATACAAGTGCAAATGAGTATTAGAACAGTGTCCCCTTATAATTTATGTTTGTACAAAAATATCCAGAAATCGGATCAAACTTAATATTGCTTTTATCATAATTGTTAATGATGTCTTAATAACTATTATAAAGCCATTAGCCATATTATTATCAATGTGTTTCTATCACTAAAATACATATTGGATATTTTTACATTCTATCTATTCAACTCGTAAATGCATCGAAATAATTATTTACTTTGATATCTACTTGAGAGATGTAAGAGGGCGACACTATTGAACCATAGATTGTAAACTGAGAGTGATGCCTGGCAAAAAAATATTATAACTGGTAATTGTAAAGTTAATTTTTTCGGTGTTTGTGAGTTATTGCAAGCGTTGCGATCAACTTATCATTTTAGCACCGAAATTAGATTCTTCACGATTTTCAAAATTTGTCTGATGTGCTAACTCTCGATACAGCAAGTGTGCCGGGGCCCTTTGTGAAACAGTTTTAATTTGCCCGTCTACGTCACGCTGTATTCTTCCTGCCCTCTAGATCCTAGGATGTCATGAATTGACAAGCGTTGCCAGGACAGAATTATGGGGAACAATTCCCAAAACTTAAGTCATCAAATAATGAAATTAAGTATCAATCACAACTCAAATGAAAATCAGATTTCTTTATCTGAATATAATATTGAGTCATTATATTCATCTGTCCTGGCGAACTTGTCCGCAGTTGTGTCGGCGGTGAACCGAAGAAAGGTGAATCTGCAGCACCAGATGTGGCTAATCATCATCTGGTATCTTCTCAATGCCTATCAGTTCATCGAACAGCGTGTGGTTGTCCGGGATGACGTGCTGCTCATGGAGGTATTGCCGTGAGAATTTCACCACAGCTCTTGCAAGTTGGCCAACTGTCCATTTCCGATCGACCAGCACTCTGACTAGCGTGTCCAACTGAAAAGATTTCAGATTATACTATAGCATATGTCACAGTAAACAAGAAACGAACGATAAAGCCTACAATAAATCGAGAGGTATCAACTTCGAATTCCAGTCCTAGAAAATAAATGATTAAATTTATAATTTATTCGGTCTCTGGAAGGACTTGACAGCGGCCAGGCGAGTGTCTAAATACTGTCAAACCCGTGGAAGAACCTTGCTGAACCCTATGCTGACGCACTAAATGGACCGGCTTTTCCGAAATAATAACACTGGCTCACAGAATGATCAGCGTAAAACGGTATTTGTACTGTGTTCAGTGAGTGACTGAGGATATCGGAGGCCGTTAAATAATACCGCTTAAGCGGTGTATATCCGGTCGCGTGTGACTGTCCCATAGCTTGGATTGTGGCGTGGTTGTCAGTGGGCGGCAGTGATCTCTTACCATATAACTGTTCCGTTGTCTGCTTTACCAAAAAATAAAATAAAAAAGGATATTTGATGCATCCTGGAAGTTCAGTAGTTAATTTGTGTCCGAGCTCGGCTGCTCTTCTTAACTCGTAGATGACATCGAGAGGTAACTCGCAAAGTTAGCTATCAGCTCACTAGCAACTCAATAAGTTAAGAATAACAGTTGATGGTTAGCTGCTGCCAGGTGTACCTTAAAGAGAGTCTCGTTTCCGAACGTGTAGTAGAAGAGGGCTGGGACACCAGCAACACTCGCTGCCAACCACTGCAGCAGCAGTTTCAACTGCGGGTGGCCTCGCTGCCTCGAGCCACAACCCCAGTTGCCGGTGGCCACTGGTCTGCACGAGCCGCCGGCCACCATTTTCTTGGCCAATTCGTTCAACTGCAACGCCAAAGACAAGCCAACTCTAGACCGTCGAAGGATAATGGAGAGAAACTAGACGTGTCTTTTGTTTTAGAATGTTTATCTACATCAGTAATTTCTAAAGTGATCCCAGAGACTCGACGGGGTCTATGTTGAGTGAGACAAAAAATGGAGTTCTAAAATTGTAAACGGGGTGCGTGTTGGCTTGACTTCTATCAAGATAGATTGGCAGATAATATTTAAGAAGCTCAGCGACTGTTGCTTCCAAAAACGCCATATTCCATACATGTACTCAGTGTAAGAAGTTTTCTTCGTTGTTGAAACTCTAATCTTGAAGACTTGTCTTATTTTCGAGATTTCGAGCAATGCAGCTGCAGAGGGTTCACGGGATTCAGTTAAAGTTTGAAAGAGGTCTATGAAAGAAAAGAGTCTGGGAACCACTAATCTACAAACATGGATCTGAGCTTTATTCAACAATTTCACTCGTCAGTGCATAAAACGATTGAGGATTATGACACGAGCATAGTTACTGGTAATCTAGTACGTTAAATTGAGTACATCTATCTCTAATATAATAAAAAAATATTTCGTCAATGATCCTGTCTCGTAAGTCTTATTTAAATGTAAAAGTTAACTTCGGATGAGTGTTCGTGTGAAATTAGATCCTAGCGACTTGCTATATTTACAGATAGACTTTTGACGGATCGTTTTAAAATATTTTGCCAAATTATAGATACTTAAATACCATTAGAAAGTATTATGCGAGTATTTCGTGAGCGCTGAGTATTTTGCGAGCCGGCCCAAGTAGTATTTTAGTAGAAATTCGTTAACAAATGATTGTTAGTTTAGTAAACACATTACCCTCTGCGTAGATATCGAGTGATTGCAAATGTTTTACTGCACAAGAAACGAGCTATTAAAACCTTAGGTAGGACGTGAGCGGTTAGTGATGCCCGGAAGAGTTAGCGACGGACACAGTCGGGTCTGACCTTGGGCTTCTTTAACTTAATCGTGACGGGTTCGCATTCGACCGTCTCTTCTACCGTCTCTACGATCATATTCACCACCCAGTTGAGATTCCCCTGCGTGAGGCGGCCGGGCTTAGGCCGCGGGGAGCTCTGGGTGCAACCACTCCCAGTTGAGGTGCTCAACGCAGCACATGTCTCGGGCCCGTTTTCCATGTCTCTTTCTATCACTTCCGGTATCGAGTCTTTTATTTTACGTCGCTGTCAAATCAATCCACAATTTGCATTAATACTTTGACAAGTGTTTTGAGTAGTTAAGTTTCCTCTTTATCTAATTTGAGGTTGATAACTGTATTCAGTGGAATCTCGTTAACTCGAACCTCGTCTAGTCGAAATCCTCATTAAGTCAAAAAAATTCTATTCCTTCCCACCGAACCTCTAAAAACCCGTTAACTCCAATTAATTATACTTAAACAAATCGGAAGAAAATTTTATTTCCCTACGAGGCGTATATAAGAATATTTATTCTCAGGAACTCGAATTTCAAAAACGAGACTCTGTAAGTTATCCAAAATATTGTGGCGTCTTACTTGGACTTCTCCGAAACCTTGGCAATAAAATTCAAATAAGAGTAAAGATGACTAAAAAGACATTGAACACCGTGATCCAACAGATTTTGAACCCTTAA
>DWCF01000664.1:0-41013 GCA_018230265.1 Delias oraia | reverse complement strand
ACTGTAATCTATGTCTTATTCTGATTATACAAAGTTTGACTAAAATACGTTCTGTATTTTCACGTAAAGGAATAAAACACATCCATCGGAACAAACTTTCGTATTTATTAAGCACAAATAAGTAAAAAGCAGGAATAATTTTTTATCACTGTATTATCGTCACTATAATTTTGAATTTGATTTACACTTCAGTCTATCTAACACGTGGTTGGCTATGCTAACATCAAAAATTTAAAACGGTGTTAATACGGTATTTCGTTAAGATTTGTGAGAATTGTAATAAAACTATTAAAGTCACCGACATATCCCGCCGAATTAGCAAGCTAAAGTGGCAATGGGCAGGCCCCATTGCACGTAGAGCAGATGGCCGATGGGGCCGAAAAGTGTTACAGTGGAGACCACGTACCAGTAACCGCAGCGTATTACGTCCACCCACAAGGTGGACAGACCTTATAAAGTTCGTCGGAAGACGCTGGATGCAGGTCGCCTCCGAAAGGTATTCATGGAAGTCCAAAGGGGAGGTCTATATCCAGCAGTGGACGTCCTACGGCTGAATTGATGATGATGATGTAATAAAACTTTCGAGACGACATGACAATATATTATAAGGGTGGACAGAATACTGAAGCCATATACGCACAGTAAAAAAAATACTGGACACCCAAAAAACAAAATTCGTCTATATCATAATTATTGATCTCAAAATACACCTTTGACAACTGACAAAAGCCGGCCATTATATCAGCGCAGCGTTCAACGCGATTTATAATGCACGTTAGAAAATGCGCGTTATACGCTTGTCATCTGAACATACGCTTAGTATCTGTAAGAAATTTTTCCTCTTATTTCGATTAAAAAGGTTTTTAGATTAACTTATGAATCTGACTAATATATACTCACAGAATACTCAGCGTGCAACGGTACTTGTACTGTGTTTCGCAGAGTGAGTGAGAAACACGGAGGTCCTTAAAAATGCCGCTTAAGTGACGTAAAAAACCGGCAACACAATCAATGCGCGGATTTAGGCGCGGTAATCCATAGGCAGCGGTGTTCTCTTGCCATATAGGAGACCCACCTCCTCCGTTATCCGCTGTACTATAAAAAATATGTATATGTAAACCGTCCTGGCGGTTTGTAGTTTCTACGGTTGCAATAAATTTAATGAAAATATATATTTATATTCGCAAAAATCAATAATAGATTTTAATTTTGACGGCAAAATACTACATGGAAGTAGTACCGTTAGTGAAAGCCTGAGTCTTAAGAGTAGAACACAGTTGTAGGCCAAGCGGCGACGCGCTCGCCGACATTAAATTTTTTAAAGTGCGCATTTAAAAGTTATTGTATTCTTCAAATCCTATAAGAAATTAAGAGTGTAAGTATTTTTTAATATTTTAAAAATTATTATAATTAATAGGATATTTAGTAAGTTTAAACCTGTATTTTTTAATCTGTCTCATTGTATATAAAATACATAATAATCTAAATAAAAACTGTATATAAATTTAAAATATTAGTATACATATAAAATGAAGCACTAAGCTGTAAAAGAAAAATTTTATTTGAATGTCGATGTTAATATGATGATAAACTCATATATCAGTGCCTCGTAGCTTAGTTGTATTAAAAGTGTACCATGAAGCGAGAGATATCGGGTTTGAACCCGGTCCGGACAATTTACAATTTATTAGGTCTCTGGAATGGCTTGACAGTGGCTGGGTGCATATATTAATACTGTCGCACCCGTGCGAGAGCCATGATGAAGCATATGCTAACACACTAATTGGGCCAGCCGTCCGAAGTGATACCACGGGCTCACAGAATACTCAGTGTGAAACCGTACTTGTACTGTGTTTCGCAGACTGAATGAGGATATCGGAGGCCTTTAAACGTGCCGCATAAGCGACGTAAAAAAGCCGTCAATAAAACCAATGCGCGGACTGTGGTGCGGTTCATGGGCGGCGGTGTTCTCTTACCATATGGGAGACCCACCTGCTCCATTGTCTCTATACCCTAAAAATAACTCGACTGTGCCTAAAGCTTTAAAAAACAAATAATGTGTAATTTACAAAATTAAGGAATTTAACTTTTCTATCAAGTAACTGAAATAATTGTTACAAACATGTTAAAACTAGTATTTGTGAATGTTATACCTGACCTTACTCTAGAATTCTAGAATCTAGATTTTATAGGCATTATTCTCGTTTTATTTTCGCTGTAACCTATATACGTCATTTTACGTTTGCTCCATAATTTATTCAACTATTATTGTTTGGAAGAGATCACTTGGTAGCAATAAGGATAATTTTGTGTCGCTTTATTTCATAACACAAATCAATCTACTATTGTACAATCATTTTGACTATACTGGATGTTTAATTCGAATCGGTTAGTATTTTAAAGTCTGAAAGTAGAAGACATACAAAGATTTGTTCTGAGGAACCATGTCATTGATTTTAATAAGAAGAAAAACTGCATTTATACATTTAATAAAAACCCATACTCAGATCGAGAATCGGACCCGGTTTTTTTGGTAAAATAAAGTTACATTATTTCTTTTTAGGTATCGATTGTCTAGGTCTTAAGCAGTGAATGTCTCTATGAAATATGAGGTCTAAAATTAGTGTAATGTATTGTATTCACATATTCCAATTTATTATAGTAGGTGCTCGAAGTGACCACCGTTTTTTTCAATAACGTTTAGGTAACGATCTTACAGAGTCATGCTGAAGCATATGCTGACGCACTAATTGGGCCGGCTCGTCCGTATTGATACCATGGGTTCACAGAATACTCAGCGTGAAACTGTACTTGAACTGTATTTCTCAGAGTTGGAGGCCCTTAAAAGTGCCGCTAAAATGGCGTGAAAAGCCGGCAACATAACCAGTGCGTGGATTGTGGCGGCGGTGTTCTCATACCATGTATGAGTCGCACCTGCTCCGTTGTCCGCTATAGAATAAAAAAATGGCATGATCATGATCAAAAATATGGCAATGATTGTTTTTTATTTACAGGACAATGACGGAAGGATCTAAAGTAAAAAAAGATTCACACATTTCGAGTATATTATTCGATATTGTCAAAGACACAGTTCTCTTTCTCGTACTATCATGTTACTACATACTGCAATCGTTATTCTGGACTCTAGTTCCCAACGCTCTCAGGCCGATGAAGAGTTTGAATGGGGATGTGGTACTCGTTACTGGTGGAAGTGGAGGTGTCGGAAGGCAGCTAGCAATAAGACTGGCCAGACTTGGGGCTAAAGTAGTCTTATGGGATGTTAACGAAGATGGTAAGTCTTTAGTCAGCTATACCTTTTGCGTTTGACTATTTTTTTTTATTCTATATCGGACAACAGAGCAGGTGGGTCTCCTATATGGCTCTCTCATGAGTGGGAATGAATAATTATCAAAATAGCTGATATTTAGGTACTTATATCAAAATAGACACAAAAATTTGTACACTCAAAGTAATAATTGGTTTAATATTAAATTTATGTATGTTATGTCAAATTTAAATTACTTAGCTTTTTCTTACTACAGTCAGGTATTGACGTAATTCTACCAGTAATATTAGCGTGTTCTGTAAAATAATTAAATGCGTGTCGGGAAATACTTAGCACTTAATTCAGCAAAAATTTTAATTAGTTACACAATAAGTAGGTACACTATAATTGGTTATATTAATTTATTTATAAAGTGAAGTGTGGTTAGGTGAAGGACAAATGTATATTATTAATAAAATAAGTCGATACAGCAAATGACCGAATAAACTTTACAAACAAAAAGAAGAAAAACACACTCAAGTAACAGTTGTTTCAAATAGCATAATAATAATAATTTTATTATGACTCAAGAACGTATAGGTATCACTGAAACGAGCAGGCTCACCTAAAATACGCTGTCCTCCGCCCATGGACACCTCTAGCCCTTGTAGCACCGCGAGTGCGTTGCCGGCATTTAATGACCTCAAAATCGTATTGATTTGAAAATATCTCTGTAGGCTGCTGATGCCATAAAGTGGTGTGCGCGGCACAAAATGCTTTAAAAACGCTTTAAGAAGTTGTTTTTTCCCTGTGCTAATAATATTAATAAACAAATTGTATGATGGAATTCGCATAACATGAAGAAATAAGATTAAATTCAAATATCTAACAGTCGGCAGTCTTAAGTAATTGGAAGACGAACATTGCATAACAGATGCTGCTAAATATTTATCACACATACAAAAGACCATTATCTTAGTGAATAACAATGTGATATTTGCGATTTAGTTGTTTTTATATAAACATTAAAGAAATTACACATGATTTTTTAATATTTAACAAATATTTGAATAGGTATTATTTTTATTTTTGTATTATTACGTATTATCGACGACCAGATTTTTTTTATTCCATAGCTGACAACGGATCAGGTGGGTCTCCTATATAGTAAGAGAACACCGCCGCCCATGAACAACCGCGCCACAGTCCGCGTTTGTAATCTTCAATTGCATTTATCACGGGGAATTTTCTGAGTAGTTATTTGCCTACAGCTGAATTTCTTCATCGAATAACGAGGCAGAATTTTGAGAATTTTTTATCACCTCTGACGTTCCTCAATTGATCGTTTTTAAGGCATTTTATACCGCGCACCGCCTCTTTGCGGAATCAGCTGCCTGCGAAAGTATTTCCAAACCAATATAACTTGGGAATCGTCAAAAAAATAGTGTATCTATCTCTAAATGGCCGACAACGCATCCGCGGCCAGCATATCTAGAAGCATAGCGGACGAACGCCTATTCTAGATGATCCTCCAGCTCGTTTGCTTTCCGATTTTCATTACACAAAATTTCTTATCCATCAATTAAAATCTATACAGCTATAATATGATATTAATAATAGGTAAATGATTTTGATTTCAGCTTTAAGTAAAACATGTTGTGCTATTCGCGATGAAGGCTATGAAATAGACAGTTTCGTGATTGATTTGGCAGATCGCTCAGCAGTTTACAAAGTCGCAGAGAGAGTGAAAAAAGAGGTAAGAAGTACCATTCTTGGCGCTGAAAAGAAATGATCATTAATTGTTTAATCATGATAATCAAACTTATCTATATATTCAATGGCACGTCGATTAACTAGGGACTTCTCTCCAATATTAAATTTATCTATGACTGAATACTTATTTTAAAATGAAATTTCATATTAACTAATAAAATATGAATAATCATTTTGTATCTGTCTACAAGTTCTTAGATCTAGGTATACGCAAATCCAATGAGTTTTTAATCAAAAATGTATTAAATTTTCACGAGGTTGATTTCTAGACGGCATTTATGGACATAATTATTTCCATAGATTAATATCACTGAGCGGATAAGACTGTCATATTTATCTATACAGTATGAGAACCGTTAGATATCTCCATTAAAACGACGGACTTCATACTGTAACGCATCACACTAATCTTATTAAATTAGGTTAGCCTTGCAACAATTTTAATTTTTTTGAGCCGTCACCTATTTATATGTTTTAAAAAAAATATATTTTACAGGTTGGTAAAGTTGATGTTTTAATTAATAATGCCGGAGTGGTCTTTGGAGATACACTTTTGGAACTCAATGATACCGCAATAGAACGGACTTATAAAGTGAATATTCTTTCTCATTACTGGGTAAGTTCCTACTATGTTGTATCGATACAAAATAATATATAACAGTGTATTTCTTTAAATTACGGGTTCCTAATGTACTATCATTTTAAATAAATAGACTTAATTACTATTTTGGTCGTTGTTCCTCAACGTGTGGCCTACGCGCCAAAAGAGTCAAGTTCATAAATGGTATCGACATTTTATTCTTTCGCTCCGCGCTATATGAATGCATTGCTTTATCAGTTACAAATTACAAAAAAGGAATTTCTTAAAATAATGTGTTTAAATAATTTTTAATTTGAATTGCAGTTTTTATAATGTTTTATTTACTATGTATTGATGATAATATCATAGTTTTTATTTCCCAAAAACCTATATATTATGTTTCTTATGTGAACATGTTAAAGAGGTGGGTATGCACTGCCTCATTATAACGTATCTAAAAGACCAATTTTGTTTCAGACGGTAAAGGCGTTTCTTCCAGATATGATAAAAACAGGAAAAGGTCACATAGTAACAGTGGGTTCTGTTGCCGGCCTCCTGGGAACATATCGTTGCACAGATTACAGCGCCACCAAGTTTGCCACCGTTGGCTTCCACGAGAGCCTCTTTACAGAGTTACGGGTACAGACAAAGAATTTCAACATTAATTATTTTTAATTTTTTATAAATTTATTTCGAGCGCTGTAAGTATAAATAGCCAGAAAAGACGTTGGTTCTAATTGGTATATTATTACAAATGATTATTAAGCTTTAAAAACTAATAGGAAGATTTGAATTTAAATATCTTTAAATATATTTTAGGCACATGGTCACAATTCAATCTATGCGACTCTTGTCTGTCCCTATTACATAAATACTGGAATGTTTGAGGGCGTGACACCACGGCTTTTGCCTATGTTAGAACCGGACTATGTAGCAGAGACAATGATCGACTCCATCAGAAAGAACGAGGTCAATTGTATTATGCCGGGTTCTGTCAGATATCTACTGCCCCTTAAATGGTATGTATTCTTTATTTCCTCAAGACGAAATAAAATAGCGGAGATAACAAAATACACTTTAGGTAGATAATTATCGCAATGTGATATTCCTTATTCTAGAACAAGCGATATAAAAAATCGGTAGGATCACAATCAAAGCGCGGATTGTGGCGCGGTTTTTAATGGCCCGCGATGATCTCTTAGCATAGAAGAGAGGCTTGCTGTTGGTTATATAAGTTTACCATGAAGCGAGAAGCATCGGATTCGAAACCCGGTCTGGACAGTTATAATTTAATTTATAGTTTATTCGGTCTCTGGAAGGGCTTGACAGTGGCCGGGCGAGTGTCGTAATACTATCGAACCCGTAGGAGACTCTGGGAGAGCTATACTTAAGCACACGCTAACGCACTAATTGGGATTGCTCGTCACACAGAATACTCAGCATGGAACGGTAGTTGTATTTAAATCCGTACTTCTACTGTGTTTTGCTGAATAAGTGAGGATATCGAAGGCCCTTAAAAAATAAAAGAAGACCCGCCTTCTCTATTGGCCGCTATACAATAAAAATATTTATACTGTCTAGACTCTAAATTATGGTATAAAATGTGAAATTGTTTAACCAAATAGTGCCCGGGTATCATTTTCGTTTACAGGCAAATAAATCGTAATTTTTGATAATTGCCTACAATGATATTTTAATGACTATATTTGTTTTAGCCTTCTTCCAGCCAAAATGTGTTGGGATTTGATGCATAGAGTTATGAAGGGGCCTCAATCAATGATGGAATTGAAGAAAAAATCTACGTAATCTATTTAAATATTAGCTCAACTATTAAAATTGAGATTTTTGTAAATAACAGGCTACTTGTATGGTTCATTATATTGATACGTTTACGATAACGTTTGAACAGGGGCCAGATATATAAGGCTGTACTCCTAAACGCGTTGACTTGAGTGCTGCAATCGGCCTACACTGTATCGTGTTTTAATAATTATAAAGGAAGTATAATAATAAACCAACGAAAATTTAAGAATAAGATGGTAATGAGGTAATCGCAACTAAGAAAAATATAATTTTTCGCTATATATAAGTTTTTCTAATTACGCTGAATATAAATATACTTCTTTATACAAAAGACATTATTTTACTTAGTGTTTTATAACTTACACTTAAGGCACGACTAGTTGTTTATCTGAGTCTTATAAATTACGAGTTTGTATTTAAAGATAAGTAAAAATGTCTGAATTTTGGATAATAATTTATTAAACTTAAAAGTAATATCACATATTAAAATAAGTCAAAAAAGTAGTCTAATCCTTGACCTAGTTCCCAAATGGCTACTCCAGTACCAAACTCTCTAGCAATGTCTAATCGTTTCTGTATTGAGTATAACGTTGGGAAAAAGACTTTTTTCGCTCCTTGTGATGTTCTGAAACAAAAATAATATTTAGGTACATACATACATTTTAATACTCTAATTTAGTCTTTTCTTTAAGAATAAAATAAGGAAAAATAATATAAATTGTGATTATTGATAAATATTCAAAGCATTATAACTCTACCAAATTCAATAGCTTACCTTATTTCAATGTAATTTTCAGCTGTATTATTATTGTAAGAGAGCATTTGGTTGTTTTTTGCATTTTTCAATAGCTCAATATATTCTGTGCCAACAATTGGACCTCCGCCATTAGCAGTATATGAATTGCCATAAAAATTCAATCCAATTAATATTTTAGATCGCTTAGAGGGATTTTCTTCATTTTCAATTAATTTCTCTAAGCATAGTCGGATCCAGTATAGGGGTGCATTAGGACCTAAAATGATCATGAACATTAACATATAAGTAGGACAGTAAAATTAATTCAATAGTCTAACCTAAAAATATATGATAAGTAACTTGATAGAACAAATTAAAATTGTATTGAATTTCAATATTTCGAAATGTGATGTTTAATAATTCGATTGTTTAATAATAAAAAAGAAGACTACTAACTTAAGATGTTCAGTTTAAAAAACCTCTCTATTCCAAGATTGACTCTTAAGCTTCATTTTGTGAATAAAGCTTACAAAAGAAAATTATATTATATTCTAATAGAATGAGGCTTTGTAATAGGTTCATTATTTTCATACAACATAAAAGTATGAATAGTAAAAGTGTAAAGTCATAAATACCTGGTTTTTGTGGACTTGAGAAATCATAGGTCATGACAGAAATTGCTTCTACATATGGATAAATATCATTGTATGCCTTGATGAAGAACTCATCAGTTGGATAGCCCCGGAATGGAGGGTAAACTAGAATTAATTTTAAATCATCTTCACTCATTTCCAATCCTGAAATTATAAAAATATGAAATAAATAATAGGTCATTATGATTAAATTATTATTTATAGCAGTTTTAAAGTGATAGTAATTTCAAAAAAAAAAATTTATCTTATAAGTAATAAAACAAAGTGATATATAAAATATCTTAGTTATAATTTTGAGATTATTAACAAGTTAGAGTCAATTACAAAATATCTTTAAAAAAAAAATATTTAAATAGGAAGCTCACACTATAACCAACAAAAAGATTAGGCATAAAATTAATTTAAGAACATCTCACCAAACTGCTGAATAAACTTTACAGATTTCTCCACATACTTTCCAATCTGTGAAAGCATTTCTAATACTATTCCATCAAAATTCCATTGTTTACATGTTTTCTTCACTTCTTCAATTAAAGCTTTTTGTTCTGAGAGTGATGAAGGTTCTTTAAAAAATGCTTTAAGATCTGACAACTGCCAGTTTTCAAACAGAAGTCTGGGAAGAACTGTAAAATGTAATATATAATATAATCATAAGAACTTCGAAAATTTACCTTCTTGAGATTTGTTATAGTAACATGTAGCATACATCTATGTCTAAAAATAATATTATTAGCATGGGACATTATGACTTACCCTTCACATTACTAGATATTCCTTTCTGCTTGACTACTTTCATCCAGGCATGATCAACATCATGTAGGCCAGATATAATATAGATGTTAGGACTCTGCCTTTTCACTTGCAGCCAAACTGGAGATATATAATTAAATTTAGGTGCCCATGTTTTAGCTACGTCATAACCCTTGTTATTCCACTGTAAACATAGTTTCTGTGATTGTTATTTGAATTTCACACATTTAAATTCAATAGTTCTTTTACTTTTAATAAAAAATAGTGACATGAAGACTTCATTTAAATTAAGATTATGTATACGCTCAGAATATCATAGTATTTGTTATGAAAAAAATAAAGTAAATCAGATAATATACGTTTATGTATCATGACTTACCGGCGTTACAAAACCTAGAACTGAATTTATGAAGTTACGTGTCGTAATGCTTTGATGGTAGGTAGCGTGGTATTTAATGATATCTTTGGCGTATGGCGTGTCAACAACTAATTTCCTGTCTAAAACATTATTTTTTCGTGGACCATCTTGAGGTTTAACTCCTTTTTGAGACTTTTTATCGGCAGGAGGTGATAGAGTAGCAAAACACACACTTATCATAACCAAAACTTGTACTATAGTTGAGAGGCATTTCATTTTAATGTCGGTAGCCTTATAATATGTTTGTTTATTTCTTAAAGAATATGTATAATACGCCGAAGTCAGGTACCGGCGTATTAAAATATTTCAATAACATAAACTCAATTTATTAACTGAAGTAAGAAGTCAAATGTTATAGAAAATCGAAATTCAAAGTACACATATGACAATTGACTGTAAAAGCAGAGAGTTATGTAATGGAGGGAAATTTAAATTCTATTTAATGAAATTCATTTTTTCCTGCAACGATTAAAAACACTTCTCTTTTGGTATAAACGTTCTTGTAAATTGATATTTCAAATCATATCTAAAATTCTTTTTGACTCTTTTTACGAATCATTAGGAACTTTATCTTCACTTTTCTTGAATCTACGGATATATGTAATAGTTTTGAAAAGTAAGTTTAGTATTCTTTTTGCATTTAGCTAGTTAATTAAAATTAAATGACTCTATTTTTAACAATGCTACAAATTAAACAAACATTTTTAATACCTATGCATCTATAGAAAGGAAAGTTTTTTAGTGTAAATGATTCAGTATTACGAGTGAAGCTGTAGCTACAACATGGCTAGTCGGCTTTCACAATTTTATTTTAGTTTCGCGCTTGCTTTTATATTTATTGGTAATAAAAATTAATATTAAATCGTGTCTTATTGCTGTTTAAAAGTGAACAGTGAACGGTATATTTTATTTTTCAGAAACTCTTGGAAACCGAGTGCATAAAAGGAGTTTACTAGATATACAATGCCATGAAAATGGAAGGTTTTACAGGTGAGTTGAATGTTAGCCTAATCTGGTTATAAAATTTAGTTTCAAATAATTCAAAAATCTTTAGATTTATAGTTACATGAATGTATTATAGGTATTGATATGTTAAATGTTAATATAGTAATCCAAAGTATATATGTTTATTAAAGTAACATGTAAAGAATATTGTAATTAACTTGATTGAATCTTAAAAATATTCGTCGAATTAATAACCTTGTAGAATAA
The DNA here is from genome assembly GCA_018230265.1 of Delias oraia. Classification (NCBI taxonomy): domain Eukaryota; kingdom Metazoa; phylum Arthropoda; class Insecta; order Lepidoptera; family Pieridae; genus Delias; species Delias oraia. The sequence goes on along the minus strand of DWCF01000664.1, from coordinate 29,823 downwards.
AAAAAAAACAATTTAAACAAAATAAATATAATATAGTGTATAACAAAAATAGAAAATTGCATATAAAATATAAATGATGTTATTCCCACAAAAAGCTTTGAATAACATGTTTATGTACAAAATCTCTCAACACCCAGAGTTGCTAAAAAAATTAAAATTCGTTTTAAAAAAATTAAATGTAAGATTGTACCTATGTGAAAATATTATTCAAGTCTTATTTATGCGAATCATATCAATTGTCATCAAATATGTGAAAATGATAAATAAGATTTTTTATTTACACAGTTCGGTTATATTTCCGTAAATACGCACGCAAGACAACACGCGACGCTGATTACATATATAAAAATACACAAACAAATGCAATTGAATGTACATTTCCCGCCATTACAAGCGGCTGTTGACCCAAACTTTCGCCAACCTTGAGCTTGTCATCGCCGTTCTTTAAGACGTCTCCAACTTTTTAATTGACCTTCAAAAAAAGCAAACATTAATTCAATGTGTATTTTTTTAATACTTTATATTTGATTTTAGATAGCCTTGCCAATTATAATTTAAAAAATCTAAAGAAATATTCCAAACACATAATTTAATAAACTGGTAGGATATAAAACTTAATTTCCCTAATCGTTTCATTATACTTTACGTTTGAATATATTTTCGCGTCGCGAGAAATTTACTTTCGCTTACTTATTTCTCGCCTTCATAAAGATGTCCGAAAAATATTTATGTTTCTTAATAAACTTTAAAATTTATTTTCTGCTACCACTAATTTAAAAATGTTTTTAGTTAGGGCCCAGAAGGTTTTGAATATGTATTAATAATATAAGCCTCGTAGCTAAGTATTTTTATAAGTCTACCACAAAACGTGTGGTATAAGGTTCGAACTCCGGTTCGAACAATTATAATTTATTTGGTTTTTGGAATGACTTGACTGTGGCTGTCTGTACTGTACTCTAATGTCACACCCTTGGGAGAGCCATGCTGCAGCATATGAAGACGCATAAAATGGGGAGGCTCTTCCGACTTCATATCACGGGCTCACAGAATAGGTACTTAGCGTGAAACTGTACTTGTACTTTGGTTCGCTATACCTACTTCATCGGAGGCACTTGAAATTACATCGTTTAAGCGCTGTAAAAAGCTGGCCTCACAATCAAAGCCTGTGGCGTGGTTGTCCATGAGTGGCGGTGATCTCTTACCATATCTGAGATCCATGCTTTGTTGCCCGCTATACCATAAAAATACTTTATACATACATATTTTTTTGTTTAAGAAACCCAAACAGAGATGAAGACACTATGTGGACTGCTGAAGAGTGCTCAAAGTATTACCTATGTTTAGAAGATGAAGTCTTTGAATTTCAATGCACACAGGGCCTACTGTTTGATGTTAATCGACAACTCTGTGATATGTACCAGAATGTACACAATTGTGATCTCACTACAGGTAGAACTCGATATTAAAGTGATTTAAATGTACTGATTGTGCTAATTGTTATATTATACAAGCATACTCTTGACAAGTAATTTATTCCCTCTCCTGTAGGTACCCTACAAGTAGTCTTGGTCTTGCGCCAATACACCTGGTATTGATCTTGATATTACGCTCCCAGTCTTGGTCTTGGTCTATGTCTTTCAAGTCTTGAAATTATATATATATATATATATATAATAGTCTATTAGACTATTGATATTTATTAAAGTTATAAATCTTAGAAAAACCTATCAGAATAAAGAATAAAGTAGAAACCAAATAGATTTATAAAATTAGTCGAAATATTAAATGCGAAATTCCAAAAATCACTGCCAATAAAATAGCTGAAAATAACCATGTTTTAATGCGTTTATATACTTTTTAGCGTATTTACTCATTTACACGTAATACATAATAAAATTTTGTGCAGGAATATGTGATACTATTTTATTTTTTCCAGAGACTTTGGTTCCAAAACCTCTTTTAGATTCTGCTATATGTGCCAACGATACGCATCTTGGTTGCTCTGATGAAACCTGCATACCGGCGGCATATTTCTGCGATGGCGCCAACGATTGTATTGATTATTCCGATGAAGTAAGTATTTTTTTCAATTTGTCACGCCGATCACAATTATATAGTAAAAACTATATAGTATCTGAAATATTTAGGTAGGTAAAAAACTGTTGTATAAAAATAACTTTGAGTAAAAGAAAAATTCAGGTCATCTTTAGTGTGTGAAATCTAAAAGAAGTAATTTATATTCAATCTAAATTGACATTATGTTAAGAAAGTCTTTTAATATTGATTTATTTCCATAAATAATTACTTTATTTGAATGCGATTGTAGGCTTTGCTATTGTAATATATGTCGAAATTCAAAAACCATTTCTTTCTATAAACGGATATTATATTATATCAACAAATAGACTTTCTATTATATTTATCCGGTGGGAGAGCCATACTGAAGTAAGTGCTAACGCACTACATAATTGGACCAGTTTGTCCGAAGTGATTTCACGGCCTCACAAAATACTCAGCGTGAAACGGTACTTGTACTGTGTTTCGCAGAGTGAGTGAGGATATCGGAGGCTCCTAGAAGTGCCGCTTAAGCGACGTAAAAAGTTAGTAACACAACCAATGCGCGGATTGTGGCGTGATTGTTGAGATACACTTGCTCCGTTGTCCGCTATAGAATAATAAAACAGATATAAAAATCATAACTTTATAGATATCAAATTACACGACAAGTGTCCGTCTTGGAATTGGACTAAAGCTGATACTAAAGCATTATATAAGATGAAGAATGATATTAGATTGCCTTTTTCAGTAGCCATAATAGATGTGTTTCAAATTTCTTTTAATCTCAGTTAACGACCGTTTGCATAACAAGTTTTCGCTAATATGCGTCCACTTTCACCGCAAGTATATACTACCGATCCATAAATATGTACTTCCGATGTACAGTTTTTATTATAGGAAGGAAATATATCGCATGCTCGCTATTTTTAAGTCTACGTTTTACGACGTCGCATCATTTTGGGTTAATTGGGTTAAATATACGATTCATGACATATCGTAAGAAGTGATAAAATGTTGTGTTGGAATATCAATTTGTTACTAAGTATAAATAAAACTGCAAATGCCATAGGGGCTCTCTTCTAATGGCTTTTCTAAATGCAGTCGAAACCTGAACGACTTGTAGATATATCAATCAATCTATTTTTATAACTTAATTTCATTTCTTAATGATCGCTGGTTCTTATTAAAAATACAGGTATATAGTTCAATTTTTACGACATCGATCACTGAATATAATGTATGTAAGAAATATTATAATTGAATAAATTATATAATACATACCTAGGTACCATACCTACTTATGTAAGTCGACATTAGACAGATGTTACGTGTTTAGAAAATGACATTAGGGCGCTATGGAGAAAGTAATGGGTGCAAAAGACTATATTCTTAACACGAAGTTTCAACTTAAGATTGAAATAATCAATTTGCTTATCATTCCAAGTAATTCATTTTGCTATCTCTACGCTTTCATTAAAACCCCATACAAATGCTTCGATACGATATTTTTCTCTTGGCATTCAGGGCTGGTGTGACATGAACTATGATCCCAACGCAGCATTGCCATGCGATCCAGGTTTATGTCAGTTGCCCCACTGCTTCTGCACAAAGAATGGTAACGCCACACCAGGGAATCTTATTCCTAGTCAGGTAAATAGCTGTTCAATTCATAAGCCTTAAATATGTAAATTATTAATATTAACAATTTATAACCAATTACTAGCTAAAGTAATAAATAAATACTTTTTGACGCCCTAACGGGGCTCGTCCGAAGTAAAACCACTGGCTCACAGAATAACATAACAGCGTGAAACAGTAGTTGCATTGGGTTTCGCTAAGTTGGTAAAGATATCGGAGTTGACCTCTGAAATTATACCCCTTGATTCAGTGTAATAAGCCGGCATCACAAAAGCACGGTATGTGGCGTGATTTTCCATGGGCGGCGGTGATCGCTTAACATAGATGAGAACCGTCTGCTTCGTTGCCCCCATATACCATAGAAAACTCATTTTAAAAAGTTCTTTATCCTCAAATTTACAATTTATAATGTGTACCTGAACGTACAAATGTTCGATATTGGTAATTTATTTTGGTTATAAATATGCTTCACTGCAGTTTTGATGATGTTACCAGCGTAAGTTAAATTTGTTTTCACCTAAATATAGCTTACAAAAAAAATATCACTTAATAAACGTGTTAATTAAAATTCGGTCAGCTAGAAAGAGTTTGTGTTTGATCTTTCAGACACCGCAAATGATAACAATCACCTTTGATGGACCCGTGAATCACGAGAACTGGGATCTCTATTCAAAGCATTTTCTAAACGGGGAGCGAAAAAACCCTAACGATTGTCCCATTAAGGCCACTTTCTTCATATCCCACCCATACACTAACTACAGACACGTGCAAAAACTATGGAATGATGATCATGAAATCGCCGTACATTCTATAACGTAAGTAATCACTCAGCATTACTTCATAATGTTATCAATTTCTTTCGAGCTTTCCCTATATAATCATTAATATTAATTATCAAATGTTACGTGTACTTATTAACAAAAAGCACACACTATGGTTTTTAACAAAGATATATATTATTAGTGGTTTTTATGCACATCATAAATTTACAATCTATTTATCTTAGAATGCCGCTTAAGCGGCGTGACAACCCGGCACCATAACGAATGCGCGGACTGTGGCACGGTTGTCCATAAGCGGTGTTCTCTTACCATATAGAAGACCATAGACAGACATATAGATCACCTGCTCCCTTAGCCGCTATAGAATAAAATAAAAAAATATGTAAATTAGAGTCTTAAACTAATAAAATAATTAGTGAGGAATTTAAATAACTTAAAATTGTCTTGTTTAAGTATGTGATATGTTTTTTTAACTGTAGTCACCGCGGTCCTGAAGATTGGTGGTCGAGAAACGCAACAATCGAAGACTGGTTCGACGAAATGGTTGGGCAGGCTAACATAATCAACAGATTCGGCAAAGTATGGATGGAGGAATTTAGGTAATCGATACATACACAAATATATAACATTGTTATTTAATCCTTAATTTAATTTTTATAGCTTGGATTAATGTTTTGTTATTTAATTTATCTAATGGATATAATAAATGTTACGAAAATCCTCTATGTATGTAATAAACCACAAACGAGATGTAATTTTCAGAGGAATGCGCGTGCCTTATCTTTCCGTTGGTTGGAACAGACAATTTCTGATGATGCAAGAATTCGGTTTCGTATATGATGCCACAATTGTTGCACCTCTGGTCAACCCACCCTTTTGGCCTTATACATTTGACTACAAAATGCCCCATCAGTGTACCGGTAAGTTAAAAAACATAATTTAATCAAATCTACCAACCAACATCTACGAAATCGAAGGGACATGTATACTAGCTTACCCCGGTAAACGTTGTTTTGCCACATACATTGTCAAGGACTAATATCTCTATTAACAAATATGGATTGATCGTAAAAGAGTGAAAATTTACGGAGACAATAAAAATAATTACTGGGGTGAACCACCCTAATCACTTAGGGGGATGAAAAATAGATAGTTGCTGATTCTCAGACCTATTATATAATATACTATATATATATAGAATTTCATAAAAATCGGTCAAGCCGTTTCGGAGAAGTATGATAACTAATACTGTGACACGAGAATTTTATTAGAGATATTATATTAGATAGTGACCATTATTAAAGAATATTAATGTCCATTAAAGAATATCAATTTTATTTCAAATCTGTCGTAGGAACGAAAACATCCCAGAAACGTACATATTATAAAGTTAATGTGATTAATTAAGAAAATTTATTACGAATTACACCACTATCCTAATTTCTCATCTTTGAATCGCAACCTTTAGCACCACATAAAAAGGTTTGTTAGTGCTACTTATGTATCATGAATCGTGATAGGGTGCACCTTGCTGATGTTAGTAACCCAATGCGCAATTTAACGAGACAATATCTACCAAATAAGCGTAGCGTGGGAAATTGAGTAAGACATTGTTCGTGCAAATATAATATGTAGCTGTAACATTTTTGTAATAGTTATTAGAAGATATGTCATAAAGTTGTAGCGTTAAATTTATGTTCAAGAGGACGTGAAGCTACACCAAGCATCGTTCTAAGATTTAGTGCTTCGGTGAGTTACTTACGATTGAAAATCATATTAAAAAAAGATATTCTCAAAAATACTTTTAATTTTGCAACGATTAGCTACGATTTAGCTATTTAAGAGAGGTCACGGCTTATACCAAATAAATTATAAAATTATACTAGTTCAGAATTTGTTTTTATAGGTAACAATCAATATTGCCCGACACGAAGTTACGCAGGTATATGGGAAATGGTGATAAATCCTTTAAAAAATGGAGATCACCTATGCGCTACCCTGGATTACTGTCCCTCCACACTAAGCGGTGAAGACGTGTACAATGTTTTGATAGAAAACTTTAAAAGACACTATCTGACGAACAGAGCACCATTCGGTATCCACTTAAACTCAACATGGCTGAAGAATAGCGAATATCTCACAGCACTTAAAGTATGTATTCACTAGTGCGGCTTTGGTTATTTTATAGCTTCAGTAGAACCTGCTTAAGACTTAGATTTCTCGTATAATACGCCATTTTACGCCAGTCCCTGCAACTTGAGAGATATTTTCATACATTTCTTAACGCTTATAATACAATTCGTCATCCCGTTTAATACGCCCGAGCCTAGCCGAGAGCGCTCTAACGCGAGCCCCAGGGTCCCCCTGCCCGCACTGCCCTGATCGGCATTTCTTTACTTGACATGTTGTGTCGCGCGCGCGCTCTGTTCCTTTTGTAATAAATAGTGATTATAGTGACATTTTGTAATAAATATTCCTTTTGTAAATCATTTGTTATAATATGACTAAAATTAAGCGAAAGGCATTGTCACTTCAAGAAAAAATTGAGATATTGAAAGTTTTCGATAAAAAATCACAAACAACAAATCAAACTCAGTTAGCTCTTGAGCTTCACTTACCAGTTTCTACGTTACGTACCATTTTAAAGAATAGAGAAGAAATTAAAGATAAATACAAATTGGGTGCTGTGCAAAGAAAAAAGCAAAAGGCAGGAAAATTTAATAAATTGGAACAAGTGTTAATGGAATGGCTTCATCAAGCACGAGCTTTAAAACTGCCCATAAGTGGCCCCATAATATGCGAGAAAGCGCGGAAGATTGCTGAAGACTTACAGATCACTGATTTTAACGCGTCAAATGGCTGGATAGATCGTTTCAAAAATCGTAACGGAATTGTGTACCGTAAAATCAGTGGGGCATCGGAGACAGTGGCACAAAAAATTGTTGCGGATGTGAATAACAGACAAAATGAGGCCCTCCATGACAATGATCAAGACGAAGACGAGTCAACTGCGATTTTGGCAAACGCACATGCATTATCAGCTGTTAAAGATTTAAAACGCTATTTAGCTTCTTTGGATCAAAGCGAAGACGCACTGCAAAAGATAAATTTTGTTGAAAATTTTTTAATTGCTACTACATCAAAATCGTTTTCAAACCTAAATAAGTAATTATTTTAAATAATGCAATTATAATTATAGTAATTATTTAATGTTAATAATTAATAAATATATAATTTAAACAGTAGCAAAGCTAGAACAAAATACATAATACATATGTAGAACCAACGGCGTACGTTTTATTTTCCCTATCCCGCATAATACGCTTTTTCGCTTAACACGACTTTTTGGTAGGATCCTTGAGAAATCTTCTTAAGCGGGGTTTACTGCATTAGAATAAATGCGTTTGTGTACTTATCTTTATTCAGTAAGTATTTATGATTTTTACGTACTTCCGAATACACAACTTTATGAATACGTTATTGGTACATTTATTTCGTGATATATATTATCGAAAAAATCAAGGATGTTATTTGGATACGGATAAGTGCACAAACGCCATGATATATATAATCATTATTTTGCAAACAAATTGCTAATGTTACAGTATTGTTGTAAGAATGTTTTCTTTAAATTAAAATTTTTTCCTCCAGAAATTCACAGACGAACTACTCAAGCTACCGGATGTGTACTTTGTTACATATCGAGAAGTCATTGATTGGATGAAACGGCCCACACCGGTATTACAGTTGAAGAAATTCCAACCTTGGCAATGCAAAAACCGCCGTTTCCAAGAGTCCGAAATTGCTTGCACTAAACCAAGAACATGTAAATTACCCTCAAAAATTTTAGAACATGACAAATATATGATTACATGTGTCGACTGCCCCAAAAGCTATCCATGGATACGAAATGAATTTGGTTTTGAATAAAACCTGATTTTACATAGAAATCTATAGTTACCAATTTATTTGTAAAAAAGATATGTTTAATATTCTGATAGGTTTCATTTGGATTCTATTCAATCTAAATTAAATAAACTAAAAGCTAAATAGCTTGGTAAATGACTGAAACACATCAAACTTAAATTTCAAAGTTAATACTGATTAATGTAAGTTAGCATTATCAAGGCTATGTAAACTGTATTACAATAGAAAGCTTATTATTGTAAGAAATTATATAGAAAATAATCAAAACAACAGAATTATTGTTAAATATTTTAATAGAATTACATGTAATTCTTAAAATTATTTAAGCATTTCATTCTTAAATCAGATAAAACTTTTATTTACATTCTTTGTAAGAGTGATTAAAAACAACTGTATGATATGAAATACAAGTTCTCAAAAGCACTTAATTTATATACTTAAACAAGTATTAATTTAAATTTTAAATTATCAATGGTCAGATCAGTAACACAAGATCCACTTGATATAAATTGAAAGAATACTCAAAGACTAAGTATTACCTATGTAGCTTCAGTTAATGTACGCTGCAAGTATTAGAAATAAAAAAGTTTATAGAAAACGCTTTTTATTGACATTTACTTAATAATTACTTAAAATTATTCCTGAGCTATAAAAGGATTGGGTATTGCTTCCATTCCATCCATTGGACAGATTAAGACAACAGATGTACCACGACAAACTACAAGGCCTAGTGCTCTGGTATCATCTAGTAATTTGTAGGGGTCATCAGGATCTAAAAAAACTCAGAATCATTAATTTTTTTATAAGTGCTACTAGTAATAAAATAGTATACTTAGATACTTTTTAGATTTAAACTAATCACCTGGGATAAAAATTGGGCTCACCTCTTAAATATTCTGTTGTATTATCTAAAACCAGGTTTAGTAAAGGGTCATAGCCCTTTAAAATTCCAGCTGCTTCTCTGCCTCCAGCAAATTTAACTCTTATGCTCTTCTCTAAATATTTACTGAGATCAAGAATTGATTCCTTTCTTCGCTTCTCTTTGTTGTCTGCAGCGCCTTGTGTATTCTGACGAAAACCATGTTAAAAAAATTAAACGGTATCTTTACAACTACAGTCCCATTTCTAAATAATACAGGTGTGTGTACTAATAATGGTATAACAAAGGTCTGAGGAAATAAATTAACTATTGGACATTCAATTAAGAAAATAAACAAACCAAAACCGTACTGGATATTTATATCAATTACAAACCTTTGGCTTATCTCCGCCTTCTTTCGTAGACATTATTATATAACTTTGTTAAAGTATTTAACGAAATTATCAAATCTTTATAAAATTCTAAATTGCGATATGTTTTGGTTAGTTTTATTTAAACCCCTTTCCAACCTTTAAGTTTTTTTTCAGTCTTTGGATTGGTTACAAGCCTCAAAAGTCTAAACTTATAAAACAGATAAAATAAGTGCAACAAATATATACTGTAAGAATTTAGACATGTCAAAAATTTTATACATGTATAATCACAATGTCAAAAACTAGAACAGCATAAATAACAACATAAGTTTTAGAAATTTCTTCAAAATAGATGATTTTAATTATGATTCGAATTTCGTTATATACTTCATTTTAAAGAATAAAATATTACTCTTTCGATATAGTGCATAGCCTCTTTTTACCGTTACTGTAACATTCCTTATGTGAAATATTTAAATGGCCTCCAAGTTAAAAGTAGTAGAACGTCGATTGTTCTAACAATTTCAATGCGCTCATCGGTGAGCTATATATTATCGCATGCGCCCGGGGAGTCGGTTATGTCGCACCCTGATTACACTCAGGAGATACAGCATCATGCATGCCTTTTGGTGCTGGTCAAAGGAATTGGGGGTGTGCTCAAGAATTTCAATAAACTATGGGAACGAATCCAGAAAATTAACAATATTAAAGTTACAGGTACTTAGTTAATATAAGTTGAATGTATGTATGTAATAATCAACAATTAACTGAAAAGAATTGATAATTTTTTAGATTCAAATGGCCAAGTGAGAGATATTTGGGTTCGTTATGTGCGAGATTATCCAGTTGAGAACAATGATTGGGGTGATTTTCAAACACATAGGTAAAGTATATTAGTAATTCAATTTCCATGGCCCTTGAATTCTAAAACTCCTGTTTTTTTTTCTTTTATTGTATATCAGTTATAGACTATAACTTATAGTACATCTAGGAGCTCAGTGTGCTTTAAGGGAAAGGCCTCCTCTAGTGACTTCCACTGCTTCCAATCTGTTCATTAGTTTTCCAATTCAGTTTCATTCAGTTCATCCTCCCACCTTCTGTGTGGTCGACCACACAAAAGTAAATATATTTTTATGATTAGATTAAAGAAGATATGTTATATATAAATGAAGATAGATATATATACCTATCAAAAAATTTACGCAATAATCAAATCAAGTTGTGGTAGCCAGCTTGTCTTACAATAATAAAATGTATAATAATATAACTTTACAGACGCCTACTTGGACTTATAACTATTAGCAAATTCACAAATCAGATTGAACTAAATGAAGTATGCAGAGTCCATGAATCACTAAAAGTTAAATATACCAACACATTATATGACTCCAGAGCTTTCATGTTTGGTCCTGGAAATAACTTAAAGAAGCCAGAACAGGAACCAGAGACATATAGTGTTGGTCTTGATGATTATAAAATATCTAAAGAAAAACCTATCTGTAGTGACAGGTATGTTGTTTAGACATAACATGGTTTTATATACCTTGTGAAATCTGTATCTTATATATTGACTTGTTATGTAATATATCTCATTAAAAGTTTTTACTTCACCAAAATCTATTTTTAAAAAGTTTCTTGTTTATAGGATATCAATACCTAGTGAACAAATAGATAGTATGTCTTCAACTGAGAGCTTTCCAAGGTCTTCATCTTCAGCCTCTTACTCATTGCCTGAGGAAAACTTCACAACCCCCTCAAATTTTAAGACCCATGCAATGTTTTATGGAGAAAATGATCCAGTACTTGACTTAGAACAGCATGTCGCTGATTTGATCAATTCATTGTTTTGGGTTGTTGAATCAAAGAGATTGGAGAGATCCAAAGAGAAACTTGAAAAGGTGTCCTTGTTGTTAGCACCTTTTGAAAAACGTGATTTTGTAGGTTAGTGTGTGTTAATAAATTCACATAATTTATATGGTTAAAAAAGGAAGATATTAATGTAAATGATAATTAAAATTAATATCTTCCTAATTAATAATAAAAATATAAATAAGTATCTCATGATCCATTTTCTTGATATTTTGATTGTTTCAGGCCTTGATATGGAGTCCCGTAATAATAAAAAAAGGTGTATGGGAAGAGTAACTAAAAACCTTGCAGATCTTACATTACAAGCTGGTTTAGTGGCAGAATCATTGATTTTGTACCATTCATCTTCAGAAATACTCAAATCTGTAAATGATTGGCTGTGGCTAGCTGCTGCTAAAGAAGGTATATATGAACATGAAATCAAGTAAAACATAATATAATATAGCCTTTAAATTAATTGTATGTAATATTAATATTTAATATATATTATAGGATTTAGTACTTATACATATTAAATACTTTGTCCATGAAAGACTGATTACCATAGAACTTTTTCTTTTAGGTCATTGTGCTGCCTCAGCAATTCTGATCTACCCGAATCTACGCAACTCAGCACCCTTACAACGTAACGCAAGTCTTCAAGAAAACTCTCCTCTTAAGTTGAAATCTCTTTCACTTTATCAGCCTAGTGATCCATTTAGAAAAATCAAACCAAACTCACCGTCAAAGTCTAAAGTGTCCAGCCCAGTTAATCCACCAAGTGAGCTAACACCTTCGACGTCGGATAGCATAGAAACATCGTCACGACAATCGGAATCGGAGAATGCCGATACAGAGTCCTTATCTAGTGATACTGAATACCAAAGCCAGCGAACCCATTCCTATCTCACACCAGACCTACCTTCAATCCCAAGGCAGCCTCAACAGCTACATAGCCAACATTTATTGAATAGTGAAGATATAGCTGAGAAATACCGTAAAGCTATAATACATTATAGCAAATACCAAAATGCAGGTATAATTGAGACGGAAGCTTGTTTTAAAGCAGCCAGAATTGCAGTGGAGCAAAATAATAGCTTGATTGCGTCTGGATTCCTACAAAATGTTATGTTTATAAATTTGACATTGAGCGAACAAGAGAAGATACAACGATTTGATACATTGGCTGAGCTATATAAGGAAATCGGTAAGCTTCTCAATTAGAGATATATTTAAAGAAATAGGTGTCTTGACTGTAGCATCTCAATACATTTTGGAGAATGTAATGTCTGTTCGAAAAATATAAATCACTTTGTCAAGAACAGCGACTTTCATAATCGGAACATACGAAATAAGCATAGACTGGTTTTACCAGTGATCAGACTCGGTAAAGTAAGTAATACTTTTAGAGGTAATGCGATACGCTTTCATCCAGACAACGTTCAAAATCTTTCTGTAAATAAACTTTCAACAACTGTCACGGGACGATTGTGTGATAGAGCATACTACAGTGTTAATGATTTTGTAAGTGATGTCACACCTTGGGATAAGGTGTACATAAAATACAAGGAAGCAAAAAATTACACCCACTGAGTATATTACGCCGGTTCTTCTCAATGGGCTTAGCTTGGAACCGGTGGTAGACTGATTTTGATGTTCAAATAGCTGCATCTATGTATTTATATTGAATAGAAATATTTCATTTCAATTACTTGCTGTCTAATAACAAGATACCAGAGTTAGAATTGGTATATCGATTTCTCAGTATTCTTATGTTAAAACGCAAAGTTTTTGGTTGTCCCATTTAACAGTAGCTGAAGTAGTAATAGTTTAACATTAATGTTGATTAATGTTGCAGGTTTCCTCCGCAAAGCTGCTTTCTGTCAGCGTCTCGCGGCTACCCGACACGTTAGTGTGAATAACCCGAGCCCAGACTGGCGCCGCTGCTACTATCTCATGCTGCACAGCTTCCCAGGACACCGACTTAGCCTGGATCCCAATTATGTTATACAGCATCAAGTTGGTATGTACAAAAGGTACTTTTTTTATGAAAACGGAGGCAAACGAGCAGGAACCAGATGAATTTGAAATGGATTATTTTAACATTACTGCCACTTGATCATCTTTATGATATAGCGGACAACTGCCGCCCATGGACAACCGGGCCATAGTCTGAGCATTGATAGTGTTGTGCTTTTTACGCCGGTTAAGAAGCATTTTTTTAAGGGTCTCCGATATCCTCACTCACTCAGCGAAACATAGTAGAGATACCGTTTCATTTACTACTACTATTTCACGCTGAGTAATCTGTGAGCCCGTGGTATCACTTCGGACCAGCTAACTCAATTAGTGCGTACGCATATGCTTCAGCATGGCTCTCCCACGGATCACCTTGATCTTATTGGACACAAGATCAATTAATACGATAGCTATTTCTGGTTACAGGTTGGCCGGTTCTTCAAATTCAGTTACTACAAGAAGTAGTGGTAGCAGCAAAACGTATGGTGCACCCCGCTCTTGCTACACGACATATGACCTTCCTTCTGCAAACCATGTGGCCTCATCTTACAAAACATGAACAAAGAGACCTAGCCATACAATTACAGGTACACAGCTATAAATTAGGTTTTAAAAGTTTAACACAGTTTATAGGTACGAAAGAATGGTAAAAAGTTTCACCGATAAAATTATGTAATAGTTATGTCAATTATCGTGTTGTTCTCGAGTAGCCTCGTTGATATGAAGATTATGCTACGTAATACTAGTAGGAGAGTCATGCTGAAGCATATGCTGACGCACTGATTAAGCCGGATCGTCCAAAGTTATACCACGGGCTCACAGAATACTCAGAATCAAACGGCACATATACTGTGTTTCGCAGAGTGAGTGAGGATAGCGGAGTCCCTTAAAAATTTCGCTTAAACGGCGTAAAAAGCCCGGCAACACAAACAATGCGCGGACTGTGGTGCGGTTGTCTATAGCCGGTGGTGTTCTCTTACCTATGAGACCTACCTGCTCCGTTGTCTGCTATAGCATAAAAAAAATATAGTTCTTTAACTCCATTACGTAGAAAAAATAAATAATAATAAAAAAATAAATAAAGTTTCTAAATATAGACGCAAATTTCCACAATTCGTTTGCACAAGAGTTGTAAGACTAAATATTTTCAAATTTTTGTGGTAATTTCCAGGCGCTTTCGGCGCAGTGTGAAGGTGGTCCGGTTCCTTTAGTACTGGAGACTGGCGAAGTGATACCCCCAGCCAATCTCACTCATGTGCCACATTGTTCCCATTTTACGCCGCGGCCACTACCGCCTGCTCGCACCCCACATCTCATCAAATCGAAACCACAACAGGGTCCGTTCATATTCACTCCGATACATTTTGGAAGCTTAGAACGTAAATCCAAAAAGGATGAAGGCAAAATGGGTAAGAGTTGTTTAATGTACCTTGATTCTGCTACAATTACAATACTGGTATCACCAATGAATATTGGTATTAAACTCGTCTCAAAAGAATTCACGACGAGTCAAACATTTCATCCAAACTAGGTCTAGACAATGTATTATTGGCGAATACTAATCTATTATTATTGGATAATTATTTTTATTCGTCTTAAAAAAAATTACTAGCATATAGTTGAGTTATTATTTTTTGAAATGATTAACGCAGTTGGCATAAGGCTTTCACAACCTCTCGAGGAGGACGTCTCCTGCGAGACACGAACCTGGACTGGGCCGACGCAGGAACGTTGGCAGCTTGAGCGGCCGGTTGGTAGCTCACTGGGGTGGGCTTTGCGACATATATCGGTCCTCGCTTCCGTTTCCGGTGGAGGCGGATTTTAGCGCAGTTGTTATTAGTTTAAAGGATATTTCAGTGTAGACTTCATTTATATTATTTTACAATTAGTGAGTAATAATATAATTGTTATTATTTTTCAGAATATCTCTGGGTTGAGGATGATATATGTGAAGTACAAATGAAATTGACCAACCCACTTCCATTTGAACTAAAAGTGTCGAATATGCGATTACTCACATCTGGTGTCGTCTTCGAATCGATCCCGGAGACGATAATCTTACCTCCAGATTCGCCAACAACAGTGAACCTCCATGGGACCCCGAAAGAAGCAGGGGAGTTGCAAATTTTGGGATATTCAACTCACACATTGGGTGTTAAATCGAATTGCCGGTTAAAGAATATGCCGATGCCACACAAATTCCCGGCGTGCTTTACCCTGGATGTGATTCCTAAGTTGCCAACGATTACAATAGAGACTGAAATTGTCTCAGAGAATGATATGAACATAGATTATTCATCTTGTGGGAGTGTTAACTTGTCCCTATATAACGGAGAAAGTACGGAATGTGCTATCAAGATAACTAATACAAGTAATGTCCCGATTGAGTATCTGGACCTTTCTATTCAGGTAAGGTACTTAATCTTGATCAGCGTCGATTAGTATTCTGTTGAATGGTGTGTTGTTTTGGAAACAACACATTCGAATAGGCGAGAAAATTATAGAGCAGTAGAGAAATTTGTTAAATTGAAACCCTATCCCTAAAAGGACGGAAGCGCATCGTGCTAAGCCTGGGGGCGTCCAAGGCCGGAAGACAGCTTATCCTAGGTGGGTTTCCCGCTTGTTTGCCACCGTTTTTAGTCACATTTCTTAGTTTCTTTTATTGAATACTATATATATTTGTATTATTTGTTGCTTTATACAAAAATTTAAATGGAAATTTTATTTTTAGTCGAACATAGACAGCCAGATGCAATCAAAAGTTTTCCAATGGTCAAACGATGAGATACAATCGCAGCTACCGATCAAGCCCAATACAGTTGCCACAATTGTCATGAGATTGTATGGAGAAGCGGATTTCCTAGATTTAGGCGGCTGCGACAACCTGTTCCCAAATAGTTTAACGTCAAATTATCCATCACGGGTTGGTTCTCCAGTACCACACGCATCGCTGCCGACGCAAAGTTCCAATCAACAGAACAGTTTGAGCAGCGGCCTTATTAACAGGACTTCGGGAAGCTTTCGGTATTTATTTGTGATATAGCGGACAACAGAGCAGGTAGGTGTCCTATATGCTAAGAGAACACCGCCGCCCATGAACAACCGCGCCAACAGTCTGCGTTTTTGTTGTGTTTATGGTTTTTGCAGTATAATTTGAAGAGCCTCCTCACTCACTTAGCGAAATATAGTACCAGTTTTCTGAGTATTCTGTGAGCCCGTGGTATCACTTCAGACTATCCAGAACAATTAGTGCTTCTTCGTGGCTCACCCACAGATGTATCTCCGATACATTACCATTACCTTAGCTTACCTATTTTATTTTAATGATTGAAATAGATAAACTTCTGTTCATTAGGAATGTTATAGTATAATCCTCCTCTATAATCTTTTAATTCGCTTAATTAGGTTAATATTAATTGCACATTTAGTTTCTAAATATTCAGTACCGTGATTGTGTTAATTTCTGAAAGTACTTTCAGAATTTGTCATTTTTAATTTTTACTTTTAGATCCACAAATTCTCAAGCGACGAGTTGGTCTGCGCCACTCTCCGTAATGCCCCCCTCGCGGGGACGACAAATTGAGACACAGGTATGAAATTAAAGAAATATTAAATTATTTTTCAAGTAGGCGTGGTTTTTGAAACTGTTAAACGTATGTTAATGTGAATATTTTTTAAACCATCTAGTAACAATTATTATTCTAATTTGATTGACCATGATAGGTTTTACTAAGATACGCGGGCGGCGATGGAACAGAATACTGCCGTCAATCAACGCTGCAATTAAATTTAGAATTGTTGCCGAGTGTCTCGATCACTCATTGGGATGTGTTACCGGCTGAAATGTGAGTCATTTTGTATAGTTACAATTACTCGTATAAGTCAAAAAATACTTTAGAAAATAGTTTAGCATAATTTTTTTTAGTGAGTTATTAAGTATTGAATTGTACTTCATTTTTTAATATTTTTTTTTAAATTGAAGGAAAAATAATATTAGCGATGGGGAAATAAATATATAACGTCTAATTGTTTTTAAACTGTTCATAATTCATATAGTTACATTTATGTAGAAAGTAACATATACAAGGAAATTAGGTACACTGTAGTGTAACTAATTTTTATGTATAAATCATTATGAACGTGACTATTCTTGCATTTAATTAAATTCCTTTAAACGTTCTAGACCTACACAACTGTATTTAGTACTGGATATAACAAATCTGACCTCTGAAGAAATGGATTTACAATACACGAGTAACAAGCATATCCTCATTGAGGGAAAGGAGTCTTGTCGGGTTCCCGTGCCGTTAGAGCGTTGTCCCTTCAACGTTACACCTAAAGTCAATGAAGGTAATGTTTATCTTTTTTATTCTATAGCGGACAACGAAGCAGGTGGGTCTCCGATATGGTAACAAAACAACCGCGCTTAAGTCCGCGCATTGATTGTGTTGCCGTCTTTTTTAAGCGGCACTTTTAAGGCCTCCGATATCCTCACTCACTCTGCGAAACAGTTAAAGTACCGTTTCACGCTGAGTATTCTGTATTGTGTGTGTGTTTATTTAATTATAGGATTTTTATTAATACCTATCTAGTAATTCACAATTTCTCTAGATTTTTTATGGTATAACGGACAACGGAGCAGGTGTGTCTCCTGTATGGTAAGAGACACCGCCGCCAATGGAAAAGTGTTCCACAGTCGTCGCATTGGTTGCGTTGCTGGCTTTTTACGCTACTTAGCGGGATTTTAAGGGCCTACGATATCCCCACTCACTCAGCGATACATAGTAGAAGTACTATTTCAAGTATAAGTACCGTTTAATGGTGAGTTTTCTGTAAGTCCGTGGTATTACTTCGGACGAGCCTGCCCAATTGCTTCTCGCTATCCCACGGATGTAAACACGAAAAAACTAGCATCCAACAAAAACGATTCAATTTGTGTACAGTTTCAGATACATTGGACTCTAAGTCGATAAGCACAAACTCTTCAAACAGTCTTGAGCTGATGTGTTCGGAGCATATTACAGAAAAAGTAGATCTTAGGTGGAAATTAATACAATCAAATATCAGTGGGAAGTCGTCAGTAAAGGGAATAACACTATCACAGGCAATGATCGATATTGTAAGGATGTCGCCGCTTGATTGGGGTAACAATACTATCTCACTACAATTATTTCTTACGTATGAGGCGCTACATTTAATTCTCAGGATAGTATGTTTAGAACGTAAAAAATTTGATGCTGTCTGATAGGTATAATTAGATCATTATAAGAATTAAATTTAGGGTTATTTGGTGAAAAGATCTATGTAATTTTTTTATTTAACTTTTACCATTATTGAGTTTAATTATTTATAAAAACCAGTTGATTGTGGTTTACATTTTTTTTTACTGCAATTGTTTTAAAAATTTTACAAACATTGTGATTTATACTTTGTTACTTTTTATTAAATAATTGTATCAGATTGTATATGACTAATTATTCAGGTTTTGTATGTGTAGATAATAAGATTATGAGTGGAAACAATATTTTTTATTTTTAAACAATAAATATCGAGAGTTATAAATGGCTTTTAATATTTTCAGAAGTAAGCATAAACAAGCAGTGTGTAAAACCTCAGGAAGAGTACAGCTGTAATGCCGGCGAATGCCTTTCTTTGGGAGTGTGTATTGGAAACCATCTCTCTCGACCACTTCACAAGCTTTGCTTATCTGTGCAATTTTACCAGGATTATAATAATGGTGTATCAAACTATAAACTGGATAATTCGGTCGCTACTTCCGGAAATAATAAGTATGTTAAAATTATTATTATCATAATACAATAAAGCATACAGAAGAAATTACATTCAAGTAATTTTAAATTTTCGAAAGATATATGAAACTTAAAGTAAACATTTTTATTTCATAAACGACCACATAGTCATTTATGAATGTTTTTTGTGGATGCGGTGGCAAACGAGCCGAGAGCTCTCCTAGTGAGAGCGGTCGTCCGCCCATAGATACCCCTAGGCCTTGCAGAGCGACGGGTGCGTTGCCGGCCTTAAAAACTTCAGCACAGTCATACAGTAATAAACAAATTGTGTGTACAAGTGATGAATTATTTTTTATGTATTACAGTTTTATAATTAATTAAACAATTAGATTTATTAACATAAATGGTATGTGCATCAAATACTACTATTTTTTGTACTTCCAGGGTGGTGTTATCGACATTAGAAGAAACGGCAAAAGCTTATCATGAGTGTACAGTAGTATTTTTGACTCCTGGTGAATTCAAAATTGATATACAATGTTCTACAACGGAACCGTTGACAGATGACCAAAATGTCAAAGAGGAACAATCGTCCATGATACAAGCATGCTCAGGCGAAGTAAGCCATGTTTGGAGATTTATACCACCAGTTGCTATTACTGTTACAGATTAGATTATATAATGTTATAGTATAAGATTTAAATAAATAATATTTATTCTCATTTAAAAAGTTATGAAATAATATCACGTCTTTTATTATGTGCATTGATCAGTTTTTACAAGAATTTATCACAAAATTATGTTAAATCTGAAATATTCATATTTCGAACGGCCGCCAAATCAAATCTAATAATATACAGGTAAAGTTTGTGTATGCGACGTAGATGATAATATAATACATCTACTGAACCGATTTTGAAAATTCTTATACCTATAGAAAGCTACATGTTTTTGTGTAACATAGGCTATAAATTAAACCGAAAAATCAAAAGTGCGAAGAAAACATTGTTGTACGATAATGTTTCTTACGACGAGACATAAATTATTGTATTTTAGCGCTTAATAACACCTTTTAAAAAACTCCGCGACAGCATATATCCAACTTTCATATTTATATTGCAAAACAATGTTTTATGGTCATCTAGTATATAAATCCTTACGTTAATTTAATACTTAACAATGATTTATCACTTTAGAATTGACAATCCATACTAAACAGATCGAAACGTTAAATAAGTTACCACCACCACGGTTCACATCGATCAACACCTCCAACTCTGCATAATACATCTTCATATATGACATCTTTAAAGAGCATTTTTTGGAGAGGAAAAACTTATAGGTTCGCGTCACCGACATGTTAATGCTAATAGTATATCTATAGCTATGAGTAGTCAGACTGGCAGTGGCCTGTGTACATGTATACGCTAATACGTAAAATATCTCTGACATACAGTCAGAGATATTTATCATATGTGCGTTGTACGTTTGGATGGGTATAATTTCATGAGTTCACGTCACCAATCTGCTAAAATAGCAGTTCATATAGTAACTGGACCGTGTTGTACAAGTAAGCTTAAATTGGCAACATGTAAAGTTCAGCGTGTATACCGGATATTTTTTGTTTATGTGTTTTTTCAGTTTGGATGTTATTGTAATCGCGTAAATAAAAGATTATTATTCAATATAAAAGTGAGTATTTAACATTTTAATGTTTTTGTGTAGATAAATGAATAATGAAAATGAGGAATTTAGTTTCAATATTCATATCAATATTTGCGTTTAAAGATATGACATTATTTATTTGTCATGAAATGAGTATCATTGTGGTATAAAGATTATCTTACTAGCGTGGTAAAATCGATTCCTAGATGTTCGATATTTTTTATTTTTATATAAAAATTATAAAATTATATCTATAAATTTATTAATTGTATATTAATTATTTCAAACTATTTGTATTTATATTTTGTTCTGGAATTGCTCAACAAATGTGTTTTGATAAATAAATAAAATAAAAAATTGCATATACATTAATAGTTTTCATTTCAATCGGGAGACCCCATGAGGCCTGTTTTTTTTATAATAAACAACTGATTTTTGTAACAATGTTTTCAGTAGACCAAGTTACGGAAATCATATTATGTGCTTGATTATCTTTATCTCTCTGGTCTATAGTTTTCGTAAATATTTGCTCTACGGGTATTTTGTTCTGTTAACGAATTCATACAAATTGCATGAACAAATTTGTTGATACTTTAGCGTGACGTCATGATCAGTCATGATACCATTTTATTTATTTATTAATAATGGCTTGGCTTTTAGATATTCATGATACCACATCTCAGAAGTGTTGCCCTTTTTAATCTGTGGTTACTTATAGTCTTCAGATCGCATTATTATCTATATAATTGCCATCCGATATTATATACAGTAGTATTATTAATTATATATAGTATATTTACGAGTACTACTGGCTAATTGTTTATTCAATGAAATTTCGCTCTCAGCGGGGAAGTTTATAACAAATTTTTTGTCGTCTCAATAATTTTATAATATAAATTAAATTAGCTTTAAAGAAAATAAAAATGACTAGTACTCAATGTGCTGTACAACACTGCAAAATATCAGTTCTCAATAAACCACCTGGGGTTTCATTCCATCCGTAAGTTTTCCTTTTCCTAAATAAGTATGATTGTGATATCGTTTTAAAATTTAATACTCTTTTAGCTGTCCATCGTCCACTGAAATGCGCAATAAATGGCTTCATGCTCTGAAGCATAAATGTGTTTTATTAGACTGGAATAAAAGTAGAATCTGCTCCAAGCATTTTGAATTTCATTGTTTTGATTCGTCACGCAAACTCAAATCAGATGCTGTACCATCAATATTTCCTTCTAATGTTAAGCAACCCATACACAAAGTAAGCTATCTTTTTATAGTTATTAGGAAGCATTAATAAACAGTAGTAATATTTCATGTATTTATTAGTTTTTTAACTAAAATATGCCAATCATTTAATCATATAATTTTTGTAGGTGTGTTCACCTAAAAGTAAAATTGAAAGACTGCTCAGTAAGAAGTCTCAGTTTGATATTTTGCAAGATATACAGAATTCTCTTAAGAAATTGAGAGAGCCGACACAACTTGATTCTATGATTAATGAACAACTGAAATTTAGAGGTGAATTTACAAAAGAAGCACAGTTGTGGCTTATTATAAAGAAACAAGAACATCTAAATAAAAGATATCAAGAAATTGTTGTACAAAATATGAAGCAGATTGAACAATTGCAAAATTCTGTACAACAGTATAAAAAGAGAAGCCCTGATACTAATTCAGAAACACACAAATACATTGTGAAATGCCTACAAGAAAAACTTTCAACTTTAGAAGAACAGATAGAAATATTGACTGCTGTTGAATCTAGATAATATTTTTTAATTATGTCATAATAAAACTGATCATGCTAATTTTTAAAATTTAATATTCATTCTATCTAAAAACATAATTGTGTACATAGATATAAATAAGCAGTTTTACAAAATTTTAGTCAAATAACAAAATAACAGTGTTGAATTACTTCCTTCTCAGTTGTTTTTCTAAAATTTCTCTAAGTTTACTTTTTTTATTAGTCTTATCTGATAATGGTCTGCCCAGAGGTATCAATTCCATCTGTTGCAATCTTCGCCTGAATTTTTGATAAAATTCCAAAACATTAGGGTCAGCCCAAACATGGCGCGAGTCAAAATCGATAACTCGTAATGTATCTAAACTCTGTGCTCTACTTAATGCTACATAAGCTTGACCTGCCTCAAAAATCTTTGAGAGTGACATTTCAACACAGTCTAATGTAAGTCCCTGAGATTTATGTATAGAAAAAGCCCAAGCCAAATTTAAGGGAACTTGTCTTCGACAAACAAGGGAACCACTCGAATTTTTAACATACCACCTCTCTGTACAAGCAGTATATTCTTTCTTATTTTTAAATCTTACAACAGGAAAACCTTCATCAAATCTTACTACCACACCTCTTGCGCCATTAACTAATCCAGAATTAACATTTATATTTTTTAATAACATTACCTGTGCACCTATTTTTAAAATTAATTTGGATGGTGCTATAGTTTGCATATCAAGTAAAGTACTAGCATGGTCACTATCTTGTGCTGAATATACCTTCTCTTCCCCTTCTAAATCTCGTAATTTAGAATTATTTATCATCTTAGAATCATTGGTAAGGGAGCACAACCTAGTTGCAAGAATTCCATCACTTTCAATTTTTTGTTTTGCAGTTTTAACTAATCGATCACTAATATCAGCTGTTACACGACCTATTCTTATATTATTTAATATTGTTACAAACTCTTTATCTGTCTGTCTGTGTACTTGTTTTAATTCAAAACAAAGATCAATACATTTTTCCCAACATGTGGTCTGAAAACAAAATCTCTTTCCGGGTTTATTTTTATCTACTACAGGTGGCAGCTGTAGAAAATCTCCACATAGAATTAGTTGAATACCACCAAATGCTTTATCATTCTTTCGTACATATCTTGCAACTGCTTCAAGTTTCTGAAATTACCAATATTAAAATGATAAGATCTTCAATTAAGATCTCTTTCTCTCTTAAATAAATATATATCTAGATAAAATACAAGAATTTTGGGATGACAGAACAAATTATGAAAAAACATCCTATATTTCATTGATATTAAGTTGTTGAAATATGGTAGAAAAGTTGTTAAATGTTTTAATAATTTTAAAAAATATTTTTTGATTTCATTTTATTAATGCTGTTATTAAGAGAGGAAAAAGATCTATCTTCACTATGTAATAAGCGCTCAACTTGTGATATTACAGAAAAATAATAAAGCTACATTCGTATTGTGTGTTACATTCTACAATACCTCAAAATATGTACCATCCACCATTGATATTTCATCAATAACAAGATGTTTGCATTTTCTCCATTTCTGTGCTACAAGAGGTAATTTGAGTGCTTTTTCACACAAGTTTTCTACAGAACTGCTTCCATCACCTATTCCAGCAAAGGCATGAAGAGTTGTACCACCTGAATAAATAAAATTAAAAGAAATTATGAATTATTTAGGCACAATTTAATGATATTTATAGCATTACAATATACCTATATGGCACGCAGCCACTCCTGTAGATGCAGTAGGCATGGTAACATCAGGAGGTAATGCAGCTACTATTTTCTTCAATAAGTAACTTTTTCCAGTTCCTGCAGAACCAGTGAAAAATATATTCTTTCCACTTAGGCAGGCTTCCAAAATTCTTTGTTGTTCAGGATTCAATGTGCTTACAGTAGTCAATGGAGATGGGGAATACAGCTTTTTAGGAGCTGGCCCTCTGCACACATCATCTTTTTTTCTCTTCTTAGAAGGTGGAGATGGTGTTGTTGTTGTAGCTTTACTGATTTTACTTTTAGCATTACAAATGTCAGCAACTGTTACTGGACTTATTTCTTCAAAAGCTTGTGATTTACTACTTAATAACTTGGTACGGACTGTGTGTTTTGAAAGTGTAGTGTTCAAGGTTTTCTCTCTATCTCCTGTCATCTTAATAAATATAGTTCTTAAAAAAGAAACGAGATTCGTTGGTGGTGCATTAGAAATAAAAACAGTACAACCGGATTCTTGAAATTTTATGCTTGCTTTACCTTCTGACATGAATTTCTTAAAGACATTTATACCTTTCAAAGGTAATTTTGTTGCAGCATGCTTATCACCACTAACTTCCATTAACATATCACGAAATTCATTTCTAATTAATCGCAATGAAGCTGATTTTAATGTTATTTTCCTAATAATAGAGCCCTGAGGGGTCATCCATTCAACAGTTGCTGCACACGCTAAATATGAATCACTGTTTTCCATGATATAATAATATTCTACATAAGTTAAAAGCAATTTAAAGAGCTAGTCTAAAGCCTAAGTTATGCCTAAGATTCAGTCTTCGTAATAAATACGCATCGCCGCGCTATATATTTGCACAACGCTGATATGACAGCTGATGGGTGATCAGAGCTGCCAACCGTTTTAGCTAGTTTAGCCGTTTAGTTTTGAAAATTTTACCTTATTTTTAATCTACATTTTTCTACTTAAAATATCTACTTTTTAACACTATATTTCTATTTGTCAAGTCCGTACACTCTCATTATATGAAACACACAAAATATTAATAGCTTAATATAGCAAGACTCTTCTATTTTTTCTTATTTAAGATATTTTGTTTTAGAATCTGATCAAAAGATTGATGACCATGAAATATTTCAGCATATATGTTATATATAAACGACACAAAATAAAATATATCTGTATTTTTACCCTTTTTATAGTATTAATCGTTTTTGTAACCATTTATTAAGTTTATTCCTGGAATAATGCTAGCAACACTAGCGCCGATTGCACAGTCATGGCTAAAAGCTTTGTAACCTAGCCACAATATATAAATTTTAAAAAAGCACAATGCAAAGCAGTGTTGCCAACTGAGATTTATAAATGTCTAGATAGACTATAAAATATGTGGAATAATTTTTCAGAAAAATGTAATGTTTATTAAATTTTCTTTAATATAGTAGATTGTCGTTTTTAAACAACTATTGGTACAATGTAACCGTAGTACAGTATTTTTAATATAAACAGACTATTTTTAATATCAGCCTTTTTTATAGAGTGTGGTAATTGGGTCAATAGAATTTTAGTAAAGCTTTTTTAATTTGATTACTATTTTATATTAAAACAGGAATTTGCCATTCAGCCTTGGAATCATTTCTGTGTATAGGTATTGGATAGCCTATATTATATCACAAACCTCACGCTTTAAGAGGTAGACTTATAAAATGTTCTGTTTTTAAAACTCTACATTAATATTTTTACGAAGAAAGTAAATCTAAAATAATAGGTATTAACAAAATGGTGCCGATCAGAAAAACCTGAGATAAATATCCATATTACAATTTAGGCGCAATGCGGGCTATATCGAAAGTACAAAATTTAATTATAATATAAAATAATTAGCAATTTTAACAGTTAAGTTACACACGTTATAATTAAAAAATAATTAAATTAAAAGAGACTCAACCTAGGATACAAATTTGGTTCATTATTTAAAACTAAATTAAAAACGAACAATTGCCATATTTTGAACAGGCGTTAAAATTATAAAAAAATTCAAGTTCAATATATGTACTTAACCAGGTTGTGTGAGTGCTGTGTTCACGGACATAAATACGAATGTAACTACCTAGTAGATACATAAAAAAATACTTTTGGGCAAAACACTACAAATGCGGTGAAATAATAAATGAACCTAGTAGGTTAGCTAGCAAGAACCTACTACATAAAACTTTTTTATCGTTTTTACCTAGTTTTACTGTATTTTGTTAACAAAAGCATTGAGTCTATGTATATTAAATACAATATAACATAAAGTTGGTTTTCAATAGTTTCAAACTACATTTATGTACCTAATAGGTAAATATCTATGCAACTAAAAAAATAACTCAAAATTTCTAATAAATCAGTGATTTCTGTGAAATTTTGTCCGCAGATAGCGTACTCTGCTCGCAAAATACCTTTTATATATTCCGGGTAAATTGCCGCGCATTCGATAGATACAACTTATAAATAAAAAGTAATAGTAATCATGTACAAATTTAAGTTTTAATTTGCTTTATGTCCGGAGACAAGCTGTCAGTTGTCGGACAGCTAATAACTCATCGGCGGCCGTAAAAGCATCTAAAGATAAACATACTGTCAGTAGGTAAATAGAAATGTGCCATTATTACTGCAACGCGTAAACCATTTAACGTTTTACTATAAAATTTAATAATCTTTATATTATTTAAAACCACATGATCAGGTAAATGATAATGTGGTTATTTTTTGTAAACGCATACCTAAATACGTTTATAGAAAATAACTTTACTTAAAACCTTTTTTTTTTAAACCTTATGCCAACAGCGTTGTCAACGCTGTTGGCATAAGGTCTTCACAGCTTCTCGAGGACTTTTGGGGCGAGCCGAGAATTTGGTTTGTACCGCGACTAGCAGAATCAGCTTGTTTGAATTGCATATATAACACCGTACCTAATATTTGTATTTGAACATTTTATTACTAATTGAATTGATAAATGAAGATGTAGGTTCTGACTGTTTTTATTCGTGACAGATTTGCTTACATTTTAACAGTTTTTCTAAATTTACTAATAACTAATTTAAATTACTTTTTTTGTAGTATAGCGGACAACGGAGCAGGTGGCTCTTCAATATGGTAACAAAATACTGTCGCCCATGAACAACCGCATCACATCCGCACCACACATTTTACTAATTAATCTAATAAGAAATAATAAAACAGCGCTATTCGTCTTGACAATTTGACATAGTTTAAAAGAAGTACAAGTACCTACCTAGTTCTTAAATACGTATTTAATATGTGTATAGTCTTTAAGGAAAAATAGTTTAAACCATAGGCTATGGCTATTTAGGTTATTCAGGATGTAAGTAAATAATTATTTAAAAAAATATGTTCTTTGTTTTAACTAGATGCAATGTTAAACAATGATTTTATCATATAGTTCTATTATATAAAAGGCGGTTGGTAAACTAAATCCTCGTTTTTCATTAGGTACATACGTATGAAGTCACCGGCAGCACGCCTGCGTCGGCGCATTCACAACCACTAAGCGGTGTCTCAAAGGCCTGTCTGACATAAACCAGTGCTAAAGAGTATTATCCATATTCGGGCACTGTTTTTTACCAATCAATGATGTCAGTTCATTACATATTTTAGTCGTAAAGTAATAATCATACGTTAAAATATTTTAGTCGTTGCGTTATGCTTTTTCTTACTTGCCTAATGGCTGACGCCTACTTCGTGTAGAAACACAAACAAGATGCAATCGAAAAGGTTTCAAATTTACTTTAAAAATATGAGAGTTTTATTTAAGTTGCAGTGTGCCTTATACAATAATTTCGAGGATAGGGGTGTTCGTGGGTGGCGGACCGCTTATCCTACATTATTTTATTATTTATTATTATTATTATTATTTATCATTCAGTTTTTTTTGTGAATGACTATGTTGCTATTTGTCCATACGGTCCTGACAGCTTTATCGCGGGCTTTTGGCGTAAGCTCGCCTCCAAAAGCCCGCGAGAGTTTACACGATTAACACAAGGGCGCCTCCTGCGAGACATAGTTCAGTGTTTCTTAACCCGTGGTACGTACGCTGATCTCTGACGATCCGCGACTGTATGTATGGGTGTCCGAGGTGTCATTTCTGGACCAAATATATATAATATAGCTAATTATAGATCTTTATATTAATCGCTACGCTTATTCTCCATTTTGCTTAGCATTATTATTTTTATTTTTTTCATAATAAACAGTTATAAATACGTTGTTTATTTCTAGATTAACTAAAATAAATACCTAATAAAAATTTATTTCCGTTTATTCTATTAAGGGGTCCGTGAAAATTGTACTTGATTTTCTAGAGGTCCGTGGCTGAAAAAATTTGGAAATCGCTGTCCTAGATGAACCAACGTTTTTGACCCTTAACGTTCATGAAATAATCTAACTTTTAAAAACATCTAACATATAATATCGTATTGAAGGTATCTATTATTTAAAGTACTTAAATTAATTTTTTTATATTTATGACGCCGCAGCTACGGTTTTTAAGTGCCACCTACCTATCTACTAAACTACCAACTTATTTAAATATCTACCTATGACTAGCGCAATTTCTATTGCGGTGGCGTTAGCGCGTATCTATGCGACTACTAATTCAAGCATTAATTTCCTGTCAAGGTAATATAATATAACTAACTGCTTTTTACATCCGAAAATAGGGGCCCTGAATATTTGCGCCCATGCAAATAAACATTTTGAACGTAAGTACCTATAATATGAAATTTTATTAATTCTGTTGATATCTTTGGTACTAACGTTGAACGGAAGAGCTAAAAGTTTCAACGCGACGCTCATTTGCTTTCACAGTAAATATGATTATTATTTCACGACGAATACGAAATATTCACAGCTGAAAGGCCGCTATATACCTATAGACGTTGAAAAGGAAAAATATTCTAATACAAAGAAAATGAATCATGGTACCAATATAATTTATTAAAAAATGTTGGCTAACATCTAAATTAAACCTTGTTATGGCAAAATTTCAATAAGCTGTCGTCTGGAATAAGCATCAGTCATCACAACTTATTTTGATTTCGTTTTTCCTTTATAATAGATACCTATATAATATTAATTATTAATATAAATTTAACAAAACTAATAATAACTATAATTTAAAAATACGAATGTCTAATATGGATTAGGTGTAATTCAATAATTGGTTAAATTCCACAAGATTAGACTCAAAATGATTTTTTTTTGTGAATGAGTATGTTGCTGTTTGACCATACGGTCCTGACAGCTTTATCGCGGGCTTTTGGGGGCAAGCGTAAGCTCGCCCGAGAGTTTACACGATTAGCACAAGGGCGCCTCCTGCGAGACTCGAACCTCGGCTTGGACTAT